>ML097235.1:45845-57652 GCA_003697995.1 Taxidea taxus jeffersonii | reverse complement strand
TCTGCCACAGCTCAATGGAGTGTTCTTTCAAAGGTCTGTTAAGTCTGGTGGTTTACAGTGTTTTCTAAGTCTTCTATTTCCTTGTTGATCTTCTACCTAGCCCTTCTATCACTGAACACCTTGAGTTCAAATTAATGTAAAGGAGGGGCACCTGGATGGTTCAGTCAGTTAAGTGTCTGACTCTCAGGGTCATGAAATCAAGCCCCGTATCAGGTTCCATGCTGGGGATGGAATGTGCTTCAGATTATCTCTCCCTCTCCCTTTGCTCTCCCCCACCCTACCACTCAAGTTCTCTCTCTTAAAAAAAAATTATTGTAGGGGCGCCTGGGTGGATCAGTGGGTTAAAGCCTCTGCCTTCAGCTCCGGTCATGATCCCAGGGTCCTGGATCGAACTCCACATCGGGCTCTCTGCTCAGCAGGGGGCCTGCTTCCTACCACCCCCATCTGCCTCTCTATTTGTGATCTCTGTCAAATAAATAAAACCTTTAAAAAATTTAATGTAAAGAGAGATTTAAAAAAAGAAGAAGGTAATCTAAACTATCATTTTACATTCTATGAAAGACTTAAAAGCCAATTCTTGATTTGTGGGGGCAAAAACTACTCTTGTACATATCATAAATACCTTCTATTACAGAAAAACTTCATAAGACTTTTAGGCCAAACTAGCTATGATAGTAAAAGGGAGGACATTTTTAAAGGGAAAGAAATTCTACCTAAAAGGGGAAAAAACAGTTTTTTCTACCTACACCATTGATTTATATTAGAGTTAATATTCTCTGTGGGAAATGGAAACCACATGAAAACGTTAATAACCTAGCCAAATAAATATCCACAGAAAAATGTTCTCTACTCAAAAGACCATTGACAATTATTACTGAATTATTCTCTTTATAAAAAAATGATTTTGGGAGCGCCGGGGTGGCTCAGTCATTAAGTGTCTGCCTTCAGACCAGGTCATGGTCCCAGGGTCCTGGGATCGAGTCCCGCATTGGGCTCCCTGCTCAGTGGGAAGCCTGCTTCTCCCTCTCCTACTCCCCCTGCTTGTGTTCCCCTCTCTCGCTGTATCTCTGTCAAATAAAATATAAAAAAAATGATTTTGACTCCAAATCACTTAATTTGGGAAATATACAAAAAAAAAGTTAAATGAATACATGATTAGTTAATCATGGCAATCTAATTTTTTTTAAAGATTTTATTTATTTGACACAGAGAGAGATCACAAGCAGGCAGAGAGGCAGGCAGAGAGAGGGGGGGAAGCAGGCTCCCCGCTGAGCAGAGAGCCCCATGCAGGGCTCGATCCCAGGACCCTGAGATCATGACCTGAGCCGAAGGCAGAGGCTTAACCCACTGAGCCACCCAGGTGCCCTTATGACAATCTGTTACTGAACCTCATTTACACCTACAGTTTTTACATGAGATGTTATCATGGGGTCTTCAGTAAACTGAATAATGGTCTCCCAAGTATATCTATATTCTGATCCATCCATGAGTTATTCTATATGGAAAAAGAAAATATGCAGATGCAATAAAAGATAAGGATCTGAAATTGAGGAAGACCATCCTAGTTTATCCCCGAGGATCTAATGCAACCACAAGAGTCCCTATAAGAGGAATCCAGAAGTGAGAGTTGGAGAGGTGAATATGGAGAATACAGACAGCCACTAGTAGCTGAAAGAGACTAGGAAATATTTTCCCTCCCTAGAGAGGCCAGAAGGAACCAGCTCTGCTGACTTTAGCCCAGTAACACTAACTCTGGACCTTCAACACCCCAAAACCATGAAAGAATAAACTTGTGTTGTTCTAACTAAGCCATTACAATTGTGGCAATTTTCTACAGAAGCCAAGAGGAAATCAATACAGCATCCTAGTGAAATATTTATCAAATTAAAACTTGGCACACATCAGAGTCACCTGGGCAATCTGTTATACACATCCTTGGATTCCATTCCTATAAATTCTGATTTCCTAGATATGTGATGAGGCACAGAAACCTAAACTTTCTAAGAAGGTTCTCAGGTGCTTGTTGTGCTGCAAACTAGGGTACAAGTCATAAAGAAGAATGGCTGGGAAAACTCACTGCTTCAATTAGTTTGCTAGGGCTGCCACAGCAAATCACCACAAACCCAAAATCTTAAGAACACAGAAATATACTCCTTTACAGCTTGGGAGATCAGAAGTCCAAAATCTGTCCTGAGCCAAAATCGAAGTATCCACAGGGCCACCTACATTCCCCCTGGAAGCTCCAGTAGAGAATTTATTCCTTGCCTCCTCAGGCACATGGTGGCTGCTGGCATTCCCTGACTTGCAGCCACATCAGTCTTTGCCTCTGCGGTCATAATTCTTCTTCTTCTGTGTATATCAAATCTCCTTCAGCCTCTCTCCTGCAAAGATAACTGCAATGGGAATTAGGAGCCATCTGGGACAATCCAGGACAATCGTCTCATCTCAAGATCCTTAGTTTAATCACCTCTAAAAAATCCCCTTTTCTCATAAGGTAATACAGGTTACAGGACCTAGGTAAGATCTGACATCTCCAGGTGGTCATCGTTTCAACCTACCACACTGCCTTAAGTGCCCTTCAAGGTTATTCAAGGATGAAGACAGTAGACGTAAAGCAAACATTCCAAAAATACAATACTAAAAGCTTTTTATATTCAATTTCCCTTTGACCCCTTATAAATTACTATTATACTAACAAAATAAACCAGTCTCACTGGAGTATTCTGATGATCAATACAGCTAAAATAAACAGGGAATTGGACATGATCATAATAAAATACCATGGGCTAGATCAATAATTTTATAAAGTTTCCCCCCAAGTCCTGAAAATTATTTCAAAAATTTCAAAAAATTTTCTACATAAATGATTAAAAAGGGTTGATCTAAGAACCTTGGAAGTTGTTTGGCCACTAAGAATTTGGAAAGACCTTCTAGGATTTCCACACTGTTCTATCACAAAATCCTTACCAATCAAATATTTCCTTTGTACTATTTCAGAAATCTGATTTTGTTTCCTCCTTCAGTTAACCTATAAGACTAAAGGCCACTTTTAAACATAACAAAGACTTAGGAAAGCCTAAAACCCAAGCAATAATGCAACTACCAAGTGGTGCCCAGAAGAATTCTTCATATAATGAACAGTAAGTGAAAAAGAGTATTTCATTGATATTAGCTTTTCACTGCTTCAATACCATCAATTCAGGTTCTATAAAGCTGACGTTAAGCAGATGGCTTTGTTTTGATAATCTAAATATATGCTGTTACATCTGTTCAAGTCTAAACCTAAATCTTGTAGTCATACTGCCTTCTGATTAGTCATACAGTATGGGAATCTCACATAAAAATTACCACTCTTAAACTATCACACAAAGACCACTGAACCTGGTTAACATTCTTTGGAGTATGCTTATTTATGCAGAAAGTAGGAGAAACAAAGGAATAATATTTTAAGTACCAGAGAGCCCCCAGTTCATATCATCAAATAGCCCATCATTTTCCCAAATTCCCACTACCTTCAAAGTTAGGAGTTCTTCAAACACAAATTGTAATATCAAGGGATCTGAGACTAATAATATCTCCAGAGCCCTAGCAGAAACAACAGCAAATCCTTTCTGGAGTAACCAAACATTATCCTGGGCCTCAAAGAATTACCACATATTAATATTCCAAGGGCTATTAGGAACCTGTGGTCAAAAGTACGTAAATATACACAGCAACAGGCAGCATGCCTGAAAAACTGACAGAAATTAGAGAGATAAAAGAAACATATAAGGATTTCAGAAACTGGAATAATCAGACATAGATTGTTTAACTGTTTACTACTGTTTAAAGAAATGTTAAAGATAATCCTGAAAGTACATGCAAGACACAGGAAATCATAAAGAATGAAGAATTAGATGGAAGATAATTAAATAAAACTTCTGTAGATAAAGTAAGTCCACCGAGTTCTTTTAAGTTTTATTCAGATATAGTTCACAATTTACCATCTACAATTCACTAGTGTATTCACAGAGCTGAGCAACCATCACCAAAATCTAGTTTTTAAAACATTTTCATAACCCTCAAAAGAAACCCTATATCCCCAAGCCATCATCCACCAATTTCTTTATTTCTCCTACACCCCTAGGAAACCACTAATCTACTTTGTCTCTACAGATCTGCCTACTCTGTACATTCCATCATACAACATCTGGTCATTTGTGACTGGCTTCTTTCACTTAGCATATGTTTTCAAGGCTGATATGTGTTGTAGCATGTATCAGCATTTTCTTCCTTTTCATTGCTGAATAACGTTCTATGATATGCAGGTATCAAATCTGTTTAACCCTTCACCACTTGATGGGCATATAGGTTGTTTCTAGCTTTTAACTATTATGAACAATGATAGTATGAACATTCGTGTACAAATCTTTGTGTGTACAAGTGTTTTCCTTTCTACTGAATATATACCCAAAGTTTAATTGCTGAGTTAAATGAAATTAGTTAATTGAAATCAGTTAATTGCTGAGTTATATTGAAAATTTGATTGCCAAATTGTGTTCCTCATAAGTTATGCCATTTGACATTCAAAACCTGCAAAACACAGGGTTCCAATTCCTCCACATCCTCACCACTTGCTATTTTTCAATATCTTGGGTTACAGCTATACTAGTGAGTTATAAAAGGTATCCCACTGTGGTTCTGATTTACATTTCCAATTATGTTGAGCATCATTTAGAGCAGTGGTTCTCAGGCTGCAGGTACATCAAAATAACCTGTAGGGATTATAAAAATACAGGTTCCTGAGCCCTATACTTCAAATCCACTTAATCAATCTCTAAAGGGTGGCACTAGGATGCATGCACACGAAATGTTCTCAATTTATGAGTACAATTCAGTGGCATTGAGTATAATCACAACGTTGTGCAAGGATCAACACTCCATTCCTAAAACATTTTCATGATCCTAGGAACTCTACACATATTAAAAATAACTGCATTTCCCTCTCCCTCAAACCTTGGTAACTACCACTTTCTGCCTCTATGAATCTGACTAATCTAGGTACTTCATTTTTTTTTAATCTAGGTACTTCTAAGTGAAATGAAACAGTATTCGTCATTTTGTGTCTGGCTTATTTCATTTATCACGATAGCTTTGGGATTAATTAATATTGTAAAGCATCAGCATTTCTTCTCTTTTTAAGAGCAAATAATATCCCAAGATATGTATGTATGTATGTATGTGTGCGTGTGTGTGTGTGTTTGTGTATATCACATTGCCTTCGTCTATTCATCAGTCAGTGGACACCGGGATTGCTTCTACCTTTCTGGCTATTATGAATGCAGCTGGTATGTAAACATGAATGTGCAAGTATCTGTTTAAGTTTCTGCTTTCAATTATCTGGGTTATATACCTAGAAGTGGAGTTGCTGGATCACATACTGAATCACTGTGGAAATAGTTCTATGTTTAACTCTTTGAGGAATGGCCACACTGCATTTCTGATAGCAGCTGCACCATTTTACACTGCCACCAGCAATGCACCAGGGCCATAATTCCTCGATTTCCTTGACAATATTTATTCTTTCTCACTCTCTTTATTTAAAGATTTTATTTATTTATTTGACAGAGAGATAGAGAGTACAAGGAGGCAGAGCGGCAGGCAGAGGAAGAGGACGAAGCAGGCTCCACACTGAGCAGGGAGCCCAATGCAGGGCTTGATCCCAGGTCCCTGAGATCATGACCTGAACCAAAGGAAGCTGCTCAACCGACTGAGCCACCCAGGTGCTCCATTCTCTCTTTTCCTTCTTTCTTTTTCTTTTCTGATAATACACACCCTATCAGGTATGAAGTGGTATTTTGTGTTGGCATTCTATAACTAGTGACGATGTAGAGCGTCTTTTCATGTGCTTACTGGCCAGTCTTTGGAGGAATGTCTACTGAACTTCACTCATTTTCCAATTGTGTTGAGTTTTATTGTCACTGAGTTCTAAGAGTTCCTTATATATTTTGGTTATTAATCCCTTCTCAGATATAGGATTTCAAAATATTTTCTCCCATTCTGTGGACTGTTTTTATGTACTCCATTTTTGGATGCCTTAAAACACATTGCATGGATTTTAATACTGACTTGTGCTTAAAATCAGGCCAACGTGGGGTGCCTGGGTGGCTCAGTCATTAAGCATCTGGTTTTGGCTCAGGTCATGATCCCAGGGTCCTGGGATCGAGCCCCTCACTGGGCTCCCTGCTCAGCTGGAAGCCTGCTTCTCCCTCTCTCCCCCTTCCTGTGTTCCCTCTCTCACTGGGTCTCTGTCAAATAAAAAAAAATATTTTTAAAAAAATCATGTTAAAGTTTACTGATTAAAAAATTAAGTAAAAACCGATGATTACCAGGAGGGAGGTATATGGGGGGATGGGTTAAATAGCTTATGGTGCTTAAGAAGTGCACTTGTGATGAGCTCCGGGTGTTGTATAGAAATGCTGAATCATTATACTGTACACTATAGTGTTTTGAAAATAATATTATCCTATTTGGAAATTTAAATAAAAACTTTAAAAAATTAAGTATCCACATTTCATTTATTTTTTAAAATGTTTATTTATTTATTTGACAGACAGAGATCAAAAGTAGGCAGAGAGGCAGGCAGAGAGAGGGGGGGAAGCAGTCTCCCTGCTGATTAGAGAGCCCAATGCGGGGCTCAATCCCAGGACCCTAGGATCATGACCTGAGCCGAAGGCAGAGGCTTTAACCCACTGAGCCACCCAGGCGCCCCAAGTATCCACATTTTAAAACATTAAGTGTTTACTGAAGGTAGAGGCTTACATGTAAAAATAAACTTCTGATAACTAATGATAAAAGGAATAGAGCAAGGTTATACTGAAAAAGGGGAACAAAGGAAAATTAAGAGGACTTTAATTTCTTTAAGATTCATGAAAACTCAGTTTTTTATGACTTTAATTCCAAAAATATTAAGTATATTACAAATTATTACTATCAGCATTAACACAAAACTGTTCCTAATACAAAAAGAGAAATTTAAGTGAACTTCTTAAAACCAAATAGAATCTAGAAAAAGGCAAATATAAAAACAAAAGAAATTTTGGAATGTGTGACAGAAAAACAACCAAACATTTTAAATTCAAGTGAAATACATGGGTGAAATTTGAGAAGAAATACTGTGATGGCTGGTAGTGAGAATCAAGATAGAATAGCCTTTAATATAACCCATTTGGCTTCTCATGTGTTTTTTCCAAAGGGAATATTAACTCAGGTTATGCTATTTTTAAAAAATTTTTATTTAATTATTTGATAGAGAGCGAGAGAGCACAAGCAGGCAGAGTAGCAGGCAGAGTGAGAGGGAGAAGCAGGCTTCCCACCAAGTAAGGAGCCTGACATGGGGTTCAATCCCAGGACCCTGGGATCATGACCAGAGCCAAAGGCAGTTGCTTAACCAACTGAGCCACCCAGGTGCTCCCATGCTACTTTAAGGAAAAAAAGCATCACATATAGTTGGGTGGAACACCAAACATTTTCACAACTGTAAGATTCATGATATCAGATGATAATTTAACAAACATAAATTTTCAGAAAGAGTTAAGAGGCAGAGTGATAGGAGAAACTTAAGCTTGCCTCCTCTGATGAACACAGCTAGATAAATATCAAATCATTCTGAACACCCAAGAAATCAAACTGAGGACAGAGAGAACAAACTGCATGACTAGAGGGAGGAAAGAGGCCAGCCACATCCGGAAGTTAGGAGGTGAGGAGATGTGATTTGGAGAAGAAAAAACTGCTGGTGATGATGCAGAGGAGAAGAAGCCCAGATCAGGAAAAGAGAGACAAAGACAGAGACAGAGTGACAAGAAAAACACTTCCCCTACATCACTAATGAGGAAAATGAGAGGGGCTAATTATCACAAGTATCCACAAGCAGCAGAGCATAAAGTCTGGCTTTAGAAGTCCATGCCGTGGCCAGGGTGGAACCTGGCTGGCAAAGAGGTGCTCCTGTGAAGAAGAAAGGCAGAGGTCGAGGAGCATGATCCCATGGGTTGCACTAGGAGAGATAATTCCCTTTCATGAAGAGCATTTGGGAGAAGGGCACTGCCTTTATGGGAACAAAAGAGCAGGCAGGTGCCACTGAGCTGCCCCATTCTTTAGCATAGGAGACACCTGCTGAGAGCAGCTAACCTGCATTCAGGTTTCTTGTGCTTTATGGTAAATTCCAAGCCCCTGTGCATTCCTGCAACTACCCTTCTGGGACAAACCAGCAGTAGCACAGTATGACAAGACCCTCCTCCAGAGGATCAGTCCATGTCCATGCATCGTACGATACCTAAAACTTAAAGTTCTGAAACCCAGTCTGTGTGCCTGCAATAAAACACAGGAGCACAGTGCCACAGGGTACCAGATACTCAGAGACAGGGTGAAGGCATATATCTGAAGAATGCATGGGATAAGCAAGGGGAGACTGTTTACTCTTCTATGAGGGCTTTTTTGAACATTGGCAGGTGCAAACTTCCCCCTCTGGGAATGAGAGAGGTGGCTGACAACATTTTTAGCCCTACCCATCAGAACAGACAGATTGCAGTGAGAAACATAGTGCTCACAGTGGAGGCCTGAGCTGCTTACACCAAACCCTAGCCCCGTGAACTCTGCAGGTTGTTGAACTCTGCAGGTTGTTATTGTTGTTGGGTTTGTTTTTGTTTTTGTTTTTGCTAGGACAAGTATGCCTAAGACTCAGAGCAGGAGTACTAACACCTCTCCCACCAGAAGACCAGCACAAACCCTCCCCATGCACCAAGTCTACTCACAGAAAGCTGAAAAGCTTCAGCTCTAGGGGAAATAGAATCTAGCCTGTTTTAACAAGTGGACCAAAAAACACATAGTTAAAACTCACCACATTGGAAAAGGAGTAAACACTCCCCGCTGCAGGCAAGAAGAAACTATGCAGAGGACTGACCCGAAGGAAACAGCAGCAAAAACACAACAGCAGAGTGTACCAGAAACACTTTCTGAAGCACCAGGCCCTGGACAGTATATGACATCTTCTTAATACAACCATTACTCTCAGGAGCAGAAGCTATAACAGGCTTTCATAGAACACAGGAGAAGACAGAGACCTAGACAAAATACCAAGATGGAGGAATTCACCTCAAAACAAAGAACAAGAAGAGGTCACAAGCAGGGATCTAATCAAACCAGATATAAGTAATATGTCTGACCCAGGATTTAAAACAAAAATTATGAGGATACTAGCTGGGCTTGAGAAAAGCAAAGAAGACACCAGGGAGTCCCTTAATGCAGAGTTGAAAGACCTAAAAACTAGTCACACCAAAATAAAAATACTATAACCAAGACACAAAACCAACCAGATGTAATGACCACAAGAAGAGAAGAAGGAGAACAAATAAATTATATTGAAGATAAAATTATGAAAATAATGAAGCTGAAAAGAAGAGGGAAATAAAAATGTTAGATCACGAATGTACACATAGGGAAATGAGCGACTCCATAAAGCATAATATCCACATCATAAGCATCCCATAAGTAGAGAAGGAAAAGGGAGCAGAAGGTTTCCTTGAGGAAACTATAGCTGAAAACCTCCCTAATCTGGGGAAGAAAACAGACATCCAAATCCAGGAGGCAGAGAGAGCTCCCATAAAAATCAAGAAAACCAGGCCAACACCAAGACATACCATTGTAAAATTTGCAAAATAAAATACAGATACAAGGACAGAATCCTAAAAACAGCATTGGAAAAGAAATCCCTGGGACATCTGGGTGGCTATTCTTAATTTCGGTTCAGTTTATGATCTCAATAGGGATTGAGCCCCATGTCTGACTCGGCACTTCAGTGTAGAGTCTGCTTGAGATTCTCTCTTCCCCTCTCCCTCTGCCCCTCCTACCCCTGCTCTTTCTCTCAGATAAATAAATAAATCTTTAAAAAAAAAAGGAAATCCCTAATGTACAAGGGAATACAAATAAGGTTATCAGCACATCTAACCACAGAAACTTCACAGGCCAGAAGGCACTGGCATGATATATTCAACATGCTAAATAGGAAATACATAAAACCAAGAATAACTGATCCAGCAAGGCTGGTATTCAGAATAGAAGGAGACAAAGAGCTTCCCAGACAAACAAAAACTGAAGGACTTTGTGACCACCAAGTCAGCCCTTCAAGAAATATTAAAGAGGACACTGTGAGTGGGAAAGAAAGACCAAAAGCAACAAAGACTACAAAGGAACAGAGAAAATCTCCAGAAACGCCAATGTTGGGGCACCTGGGTGGCTCAGTGGGTTAAAGCCTCTGCTTTCGGCTCGGGTCATGATCCCAGGGTCCTGGGATTGACCCCACATCAGGTTCTCTGCTCAGCGGGAGGCCTGTTTCCTCCTATCTCTCTCTGCCTGCCTGTTTGCCTACTTGTGATCTCTGTCAAATAAATAAATAAAATCTTTAAAAACAAACAAAAAACCCAATGTGACATTTAATACAATGGCACTAAATTCATATTTATCAATAATCACTGTGAATGTAAATGGACTAAATGCTCCAATCAAAAGACATAGGATATCAAAATGGATTTAAGAAAAAAAAGACCCATCTATATGCTGCCTATAAGAGACTCATTTTGGACCTAAAGACACATGCAGATTGAAAATGAGGGGACAGAAAAATATTTACCATGCAAATGTATATCAAAAAGGAAGCCAGAGTAGCAATACTTATACAAGACAAACTAGATTTTAAACCAAAGACTGTAAGAAGAGATGAAGGGCACTATATCAAGATAAAGGGGTCTACCAAACAAGGAGATGTAACAATTGTAAATATTTATGCCCCCAAATTGGGAGCACCCAAATATAAAAATCAGTAACAAACATAAAGAAACTGACTGATAACAACAGAATAATAGTAGCGGAGTTTAAAACCCCAATAACAGCAATGGATAGATCATCTAAGCAGAAAATCAACAAGGAAACAATGGCTTTGAATGACACACTAGATCAAACAGACTTAACAGATATATTCAGAACATTTCATCCTAACACAGCAGAACACACATTTTTTTCGAGGGCACATGGAACATTCTCCAGAAGAGATCACACACGAGGTCACAAATCAGCCTCCACAAGTGCAAAAAGATTGAGATCATATCATACATGTTTTCTGACCACAATACTATGAAACTTGAAGTCAACCACAAGAAAAAATTTGGAAAGAACACAAATATATGGAGGTTAAAGAACATGCTACTATAGAATGAATGAGTTAACCAAGAAATTAAAGGAGAAATAAAGAAATACATGGAAGCAAATGAAAACATGACAATCCAAAACCTTTGGGAGGAAGCAAAAGCAGTCATAAAAGGAAGTATGCATCAATACAGGTTTACCTCAAGAAGCAAGGAAGTCTCAAATATAAAAACCTAACCTTAAACCTAAAAGAGCTAGAAAAGAAATAGCAAATAAAGCCTAAAGCCAGCAGAAGAAGGGACATGGCAAATACTAGAACAGAAATAAATGATATAGAAACAAAAAAGAACACTAGAACGGATGAATGAAACCAAGAGCTCTTTGAAAATTTTAATAAAATTGATAAACCCCTAGCCAGACTTATCAATAAAAAAAAAAAACAGAAAGGACCCAAATAAATAAAATCAGAACTGAGAGAGGAGAAATCACAACCACCACTACAAAAATACAATTATAAGAGAATACTATGAAAAATTAGATGCCAGCAGATTGGGCATTCTGAAGAAATGGATAAATTCCTAGGGGCATATAAACTACCAAAACCGAAACAGGAAGAAATAGAAAACTTAAAC
>ML097235.1:0-45445 GCA_003697995.1 Taxidea taxus jeffersonii | reverse complement strand
AGTGGGTTAAGCCTCTGCCTTTGGCTCAGGTCATGATCCCAGAGTCCTGGGATCGAGCCCCACATTGGGCTCTCTGCTCCATGGGGAGCCTGCTTCCTCCTCCTCTCTCTCTCTGCCTGCCTCTCTGCCTACTTGTGATCTGTCTGTCAAATAAATAAAATCTTTTAAAAAACACAACAAAAACAATTATAAGCCAATATCCCTGATGAACATGGATGCAAAAATTCTGAACAAAATATTAGCAAATGGAATCTAACACATACACTGAAAGAATCATTCACCATGATTAAGTGGGATTTATTCCCGGGCTACAAGGGTGGTTCAATATTCACAAATCAATCAACATGATACACCACATTAATAAAAGAAAGGATAGGAACCATGTAATACTCTCAATAGATACACAAAAAGCATTTGACAAAACAGAGCATCCATTCTCAATAAAAACCCTCAACAAAGCAGGGATAGAGGGAATATATCCCCACATCACAAAGACCATACAGGAAAGACCCAGAGCTCATCTCATCCTCAGGTAGGAAATACTGAGAACTTTTCCTCCAAGGTCAGGAACAAGAGAGGGATGTACATTCTCACTGTTATGATTTAACATGTCACTGGAAGTCCTATTCTCCCAAAGAGACAACAAAAATAAATAAAAGGCATCCAAAATTGCAAACTTTCACTATTCACAGATGGCATGATACTCTATATAGAAAACCCCAAAGCCCCCACTACAAGTAATACATGAATTCAGCAAAGTCAGAGGATAAAAAAATCAACATACAGGGGTGCCTGGGTGGCTCAGTGGGTTAAAGCCTCTGCTTTCGGCTCAGGTCATGATCCCAGGGTCCTGGGATCGAGCCCCGCATCGGGCTTTCTGCTCTGTGGAGAGCCTGCTTCCTCCTCTCTCTCCCTGCCTGCCTCTCTTGCCTACTTGTGATCTCTGTCTGTCAAATAAATAAATAAAATCTTAAAAAAAATCAACATACAGATATCTGTTGCATTTCTATATACCAATAATGAAGCACCAGAAAGAGAAATCAAGGAATGAATCCCAGTTACAACTGCAGCAAAAAAATGTAAGATATCCAGGAATAACCTAAGCAAAGAGGTAAAAGATTTGTACTCTGAAAACTATAGAATACTTATGAAAAAAACTGAAGAAGACAGAAAGAAATGGAAAAACATTCCATTCTCATGGATTAGAACAAACATTTTTTTTTAAAGATTTTATTTATTTATTTGGCAGACAGAGATCACGAGCAGGCAGAGAGGCAGGCAGAGAGAGAGGAGGAAGCAGGCTCCCCGCTGAGCAGAGAGCCCGACGCGGGGCTCGATCCCAGGACCCTGAGATCATGACCCGAGCTGAAGGCAAGAGGCCTTAACCCACTGAGCCACCCAGGTGCCCCTAGAACAAACATTATTAAAACGTCTATACTATCCAAAGCAATCTACACATTCAGTGCAATCCTTATCATAATACCACTAGCATTTTTCATAGAGCTGGGACAAACAATCCTAAAATTTGTATGGAACCACAAAAGACCTTGAATAGCCAAAGCAATCCGGAAAAAGAAAAGCAAAACTGGAGGTATCACAATTCTGGACTTCAAGCTATAGAATAAAGCTGTAGTCCATCAAGACAGTATGGTACTGGCATTAAAAAAAAAAGATAAAAAGATCAACTGAGGGGCGCCTGGGTGGCTCAGTGGGTTAAAAACCTCTGCCTTCGGCTCAGGTCATGATCCTAGGGTCGCGGGATTGAGCCCCGCATCAGGCTCTCTGCTCAGTGGGGAGCCTGCTTCCCTCTCTCTCTCTGCCTGCCTCTCTGCCTACTTGTGATCTCTGTCTGTCAAATAAATAAACTCTTAAAAAAAAAAGATCAACTGAGCAGAATAGAAAAACCTACAAATGGACTCACAACTGTATGTTCAAGTAATCTTAGACAAAGCAGAAAAGAATATTCAATGGGAAAAAAGACAGTCTCTTCAACAAATGTTGCTGGAAAAAGTGGACAGCTACATGCATAAGAATGAAAATGGACCACTTTTTTCTACCATACACAAAAATGAACTCAAAATGGATAAAGACCTAAATATAAGACAGGAAACTATCACAATCCTAGAGAAGAACACAGACAGCAACCTTTTTGACTTCAGCTGTAGCTACTTCTTACTACACCGGTCTCTGGAGACATGGGAAACAAAAGCAAAAATGAACTATTGGGACTTCATCAAAAAAAAAAAACAAAACTTCTCAGGGCATGTGGGTGGTCAGGTGGTTAAGCATCCAACTCTTGGGTTTTGGCTCAGGTCATGATCTCAGGGTCATGAGATCAAGCCCCATGTTGGGCTCCATGCTCAGCATGGCATCTGCTTGGGATTCTCTCTTTTCCTCTCCCTCAGCCCCTCCCCCTGTTAGTGTTCTCTCTCTAAAATAAATAAATAAATCTTCTTATTAAAAAATATAAAAATCTTCTGTACAGCAAAGGAAACAATCAACAAAACTAAAAGGCAGCCTATGGTATGGGAGAAAACATTTGCATATGACATATCTGCTAAAGGGTAGTATCCAAAATCTATAAAGAACTTAACAAACTCAACACCCCCCAAAAACAAGTTAAGAAATGGGCAGAAGACATTAATAGACATTTTTCCAAGGAAGATAAACAGATGGCTAACAGACACATTAACAGATGCTCAACATCACTCATCACCAGGGAAATACAATCAAAACCATGATGAGATTCCACCTCACACCTCTCAGAATGGCTAAAATTAACAACACAGGAAAGAACAGGTTTTGGCGAGGATGCAGAGAAAAGGAACCCTCTTACACTGTTGGTGGAATGTAAACTGGTGTAGCCACTCTGGAAAACAGTATGGAGGTTCTTTAAATGTTAAAAGTAGAAATACCCTATAATGCAGCAATTAAACTATTATGTATTTACCCAAAGGATACAGAAATGCTGACTTGAACAGGCACATGTACCCTGATCTTTATCACAGCATTATCAACAGGAGTCAAATTTTGGAAAGAGTCCAAACATCCATCAACTGATGAATGGATAAAGAAGATGTAGTGTGCATATACGATAGATATTACTCAGCCATAACAAAGAATGAAATCTTACCATCTGCAAGGATGTGGATCGAGCTAGAGTGTATTTTGCTAAGTGAAATAAGCTAGTCAGAGAAAGACAAATACTATGATTTCACTCATATGTGGAGTTTAAGAAACGAAATAGATGAACACAGGGGAAGGGAAAGAGGAAAAAGCAGAGAGGTAAACCATAAGAGACTCTTAACTACAGAGAAGAAACTGAGGGCTGCTGGAGGGAGGTGGGCAGGGAATGAGCTAAATGCGTGATGGGTATTAAGGAGAGCACTTGCAATGAGCACTGGGTGTTATATGTATGTGATGAATCACTAAATTCTACTCCTGAAACCAATATTCCACTATATGTTAACTAACTAGAATTTAAATAAGAACTTTAAAAACAATTATACTTTACAGAGTTTAGAAGCTTTTATTAGTTAGTACTTTAGATATTTGCTATCAATTAAAATCACAACAAATGAGGCCCCCTTAGTTCTTAAATATTGCACTGCCCTCAACAGTATACACTTTAAAAATCTATATATGAGCTATTAACATCTTGCTATTGGTTATTAAAGACAAGTGATTATCTACTATTTGAAAACACTGTGGCTGGCATTTTCTCTAAGATAAAACAAAGTTTTAAATGAAAAAAATTATTAAACTAAATGACCAAATTTACTACCCTTTGTTACTCATACATTAATGAAAGATAGCTCTGGACATCCCTTTTTTTAACTACACAGTAGCTCTCTCACTGGGATGAGTACACTTGGTTTCTTAATCATTGTCTCTAATTTCTGTCATCCAAAACATGAAGGTACATTAAATCTAACAGTTTCTGATATACAAATGAAAATGTGTGCCTTATTACAAGTGACTTTCTTCTAAAAGTCACTAAAAATGTATAGCAAAAGAGCAGCTCTGTAAAATGCTAACATTCAAATTGTTTTCCCCAAAGCAAAATTATTCTTGAGAACCATTATCATTATCCTATTCTCTAAAATGCACAAAAAATAAAACAAAACAAAATGCACTGCTGTTGTAAGATGTATCACTGTAACTAGTGATATGAAATGAGGTATCATTTTAAGATACATGTACACACTTTTACCCCTATTATTTTTTATAATTTGTTTTATCCACAACAGCCAATGGGTACTTTCTAACCTGTATCCCCTAAATAAACCTGACATTTCACTTGGGGAAAGTACGAGAATAAGGTGACTAACAAGAAAGAAATCTCACTCCAGACCAAAATGAGACTAGGTTTAACAGTGACAACCTTGAGCATACAGTAACAGACTCACACAGACACATGAATTTACTGATGATAAAATAACAACTATTCATTGTGTTTTTAAAAAACCCATAGAAAAGAATAAGACAAAGATATCTGTTACTTGATCCTCATAATGAATCCATCCTCATAATGAATCCTCATAATGAAATCCATCATAATGATCCTCATAATGAAGATGATCCTCACAATGAATCCATCCAGAAAGAAACAATTCATGTTAGCATTTTGGTGTATTTTAGGTATTTGTGTTATGCTTTTACTATAATGTTGGGAGCATAATGTATGTCCTGCCTTGCATTTTGCTTCTTTTCCTTCATCAATTTGATAAATGAGAAATGATTTCATGGATTTTATTTATATGCCTTTTACTACTGTGATTCAATTTTTTAAATAATATACTGGAATTTTATATATTTTCTTTTTTGGAATTATTTACACAAATAATTTTCCTGAAATAACAGCTCATTATACATTAAGGGCATTACTCCAATACACTGTGTATGATTTTTCACCAGTTTGTTCTTTAGTTTAGTTTGACAATTTAGAGTTTTTAAATTAGAAATATTTTGTGCCTTTACAAAACGAACATATCCATTTTATCAAATGCACAACTGAAAAAGAACAACTTACATGGTAAAATTACTAAAACAACACTCACCAGAAAAAGAATGTCTTTTGAAGATAAAAACAGTAAGTGCATTTGTTACCTGTTAAGTGATCTAAGTAGTACTGATAGAGCTTGCACTGAATAGGAGTCATTCTCACAGCTAATACATATTCATGTTTTGGAGGCAAGAACTTTGTTAATGCTGTATAATCTTTCCTCTGTAATTAACAAGAAAGAGAATGAAATTAGTTAACCTAAATGTATGATAGGAATTGACTGCTCTAAGAATCATCACTGCTTGCAACTAAAAGATACACATAAAGAAATAGGTACCAAACATACACGAAAACATTTTCTTAAACATATTTAGCCTCTTTAATCATGTAGTCATCATTATATTGTAGTTAATATAGTTCACATAACTACACAATATGATGCACTGGTAAAAGGACAGTGCAATATACCAAGCAGGTTTTAAACTGAAGTGGTCATATTACCAAGTAGATAATTTATTTTTTCATATTGTTTCTTCTATATAGAAAAACAAAAAAGAAAAAAGGCATATAGGGGATATAATAAACAGTGTTAGGAAAAAAGACTTGCTTTAATCATATACTGAAAGCAATGAATCAATCTCTGATGCAGTCTGGTTTGTCCTTTGGGTAAGATATGCCATTATGCCAGAGGGTAACACATAACTTTAGGGAAACTGTTTACCCAGTTGAGAAAGCAAGCCATGTATACACACTCTAGATACCATTTAACTATATGAACAAGAAAGAAAGAACACTAATGTTCTAGGTACAAATGACCTTCTAAACCAGGAAAATACTGTCTAGGTGGTGGCATCAATACAAAAACAGAGGACCTGCTGGTACCTGTGGCTAACCTGAACAAAAAGGATGACTGCTTTATGTGAGGGTAGAATATCCAGCCAGAAGAACAGCCCATTTGTTTGTTACATCTTTGTGGCTACAATTAGTATCTAGTGTCTAAAGAAAAAGTGCAGATCTGTTAACTGCTGGCTCAATCTCAACTCTACTCATTAATACAGATTCACTAAATATCTGTATGTAAACACTATTAACCCACTCAGATTAGTGTATGACTTCATAATAATAAAACTGTTTCTTCAGGATCACATTGAAAACAGCTCCTAATAATAAAACTGTTTCTTCAGGATCACATTGAAAACAGCTCCTCTGCAATTCATAACTGCCTTTCCTACAACTATTTCAAATAAGTGAGGTTCAGGCCACTCTACCATAAAATTAGGGTGAGCACCGGAATTTCTTAATCTAATAGCTATGTTCCTTTTACATACTCCCTATCTTAAAGATGAGGAATCTAAACATTAACATATTAAAATATGAAGCTATATACCTGGCAAATGAATTAATCAATTATGCTACAAATGGAACTCTTTTTTAAAATTTAAAGTTTCAAAAACTTTTGAAGACAATGCAAAGAGATTTAAGTATAAAATTATATACTGAAAAATGGGAAAGAAAACACAAAATAATTAAATTCAGAAAACATTTCGGGATTATAACAGTAATAATATTTTATTATATGGAATGTATTTGTACCTGAACACATCCAGCTAACATCTCATAGAGAATGTGAGCACGCTTTTTCATCACTCTGACATCTACCATGGTAGAATCTGCACACTGACCATTTTGGATTGGATTTATAAATCGATTCCTGAACTCCTTAATGGATCCCAGCAAATTTTCCTTGATAAAGTTAACCATGCAATGATCTAAGAGAGAAGACATAGTTCACTAATAATAATACTGGCTAAAAGGGACTCAGAAAAATTCTCTGATAAAATGTTCATGTCAAAAACACATGCCATGGAAGCATCAGAATTAGCTACAAAGGAAGAATAGCAAACTTTGTATAGACTAAACATTGGTTTTAAGTCTGATCTGGAACTGGATTACCCAAACCAGATGAGAAATTCAAATAAAAGCCATCCTTAAATTCTAGACATAAATGTTTAAAAACAATACCTAAGAACATTTTATTCTAATTCACTATTCTCTGTAACAGATATGGAGTATAAAACAAGTATTCTATAATTCTAACCATGATTTTATGGTCAGCAAAGGGATCTTGTGAAAAATACATAGATACTGAATCAAAATAATAAAATCAGGTAATAAGCCACCATATCAAACTTTATATTAAATGATCTAGTTCCAGAAGCCCTTAACAGTCATCAGCTGCCCTATACTACATAGGACCACAATGTGAAATAACCATTTTTTTCCCACTGTTTCAATATAATTTTATTAGTAGTTATTACATCAAAACTGATATTTATAGGATCCAAAGGACTGTCTTAGAAAATTCTAAAGAATACGTCATCAGATTTTAACAGTAAGATAGAACATATTCTCATTATAGCATTGCCCTTAAAAAGTCATGAATAAGAATGAGAATTAAATGCAGTTCAATCAAAAACTAGAAATGAACTCTACATGCAGTGTCACTTAAAGCAAAGTTCCATGGGAGTATAACATACTTCTATGGATGTGAATTTCATTGGCAAACACCACTGGTTTGCTTTCTTCATTGTATCATAATACTCTTCTAACTAATATTTTATTGTTTTTGCAAGTGAAGTAGCATTTCTACAAATGGAGTAACAGAAAAAGGGGAAACTGGAACAGATAAAAATAAAGATAAAATATAGGTTACAGTAAAATAACAACCAGTTTTACAAATAATAAATAACAGTTAAGTTACCATACACTAAAGGAATGGAAATAATAAAAATAACAAAAAACTATCACAATGAATTATAATAGGAAATGTCAATTTGTTATTTGCTGAATAATTCATGTTCCCTCTTTAAGTATTACTAACACATATGAAAATGAGAGAAAATCACAAGTTATCTGGATTCACATCATCTGTTCTCAGTCTCCACAAATTCTATGCTGACACTGATTCAACACAGTTCTCCTTATCCCATCTCCACATTCCTAAAACATTCACACGTGGTATTTCTTTTCAATTTCCTACAGTACCGTCCCATGAATTAGATATATTTTGTTATAATATCTCCTGAATTTGTAAAGCAATCATTAAGACTTCAGATAATTTTTCTAGATTTCAAATTCAAATTCAAATTCAAATATTTATTTTTGAACACTCAAAATAGCACACCTGTTGACTGTGGTTTACCATTCATATTTATAAAGCAGTCCACTTCAAATGTATGGTATTCTTTCACAGCAGACTAAGATGGACCTACGCAGATCATAGTCAAAGACTATATTAGACAGAAGAAAGGCAAATGGGAAAGTGGCAAAAACATATCTGAGGCAATGCCAACTCTACAGCATAATTGCAGATATTAACTCACACTCAATTAGGTTATTTTGAAGTGGTGTTCCTGTTAAAATAATCCTCCTCCTTGATCGTATAGAATTCATAGCTTTTGAAACAGCAGAAGCTTCATTTTTCAGAATATGACCTTCATCACAAACAACAAAGTCAGGGCCTATAAAAATGTATAGAAAAACATTTAATTAGTATATAATATTTTTTAAAATGTAATTACAAATTAAATATGTAATCCATTTAAGCAAATAAACTAACTCTTTAAAGTGCTGCTCTTGTGGGAGAAAAAACAATATCGTCATTAAAAATAGTCATATTTTATCTGTTGCTATATTTACTGTATCTTGTAATGTGGCACTAACTGTATTAATTATATCCCAACAGTAGAGTATCAAATACTATAGATGGTACTTGAGATTCTCTCAATAAGAAACAAAAATAAACAAAAATAAAAATAACCAAAAGATCCCCCCAACAGATTTAAGGTATTTGAAATATAAAATATTTTGTAATTGGAAAACAGTATCTAAAGATATATTTCAGCACTAATCAAGTGAACACAACTAAGACTACTAGCAATTTATATATACGTATATACATGTATATGTATATAATTAATTACATATATTATATTAATATAATGCATGTATATATACATTATATATAATTTTGATATATGAATATGTATGAATATATATTTATATGCATATATGTGTAATTACATATACATATATAATTACATATATTATATAATTAATATAATACGTGTATATATACATGTATTGTATATAATTTTTATATATACATGATATATATTTATATACATAAATATATATATTTATACACATATATAATTAATTATATATTATATGATTGATATAATACATGTATATATATATAAATTGCTAGTAGTCTTAGACAGTTGTGTTCACTTGATTAGTATACATGTGTACATATATATATATATATATACACACATACATACATGAAAAGACAAATTTCAAAAGCTACATTTTTAAAAATACTATATAAATCACAATAGAGGGGTGCCTAGGTAGCTCAGTCAATTAAGTGTCTGCCTTTGGCTCAGGTCATGATGTCAGGGTCCTGGGATTGAGGAGCCCTATCAGGCTCCCTGATCAGTGGGAAGTCGGCTTCTCCCTCTCTCTCCGCCTCTCCCACTCATGTTCTCTCTGTCTCTCTCTCTCTCTCAAATAAATAAAATCTTTAAAAAAAAATAAAAATAAATCACAACAGACTCTGCAGTATCTCCCATTTAACATATCCCAAATGATTAACACTCTTTGCAGGGGAAAAATTAACTGATAAAGGACAGCTAAATTGATTGTTACATGGTTACGGGGTACAGGGCAGATGGGAAGAACACTTTCCAAGTTATAAAAGATCTTACAGCTGAAAGTAACTCTTTCAAAAAAATACATACACTTTATTAAAATAACATATTATTGTCTTCTGAAGTATGGTTTATACACAACTTGCTTGCTGGTTGATATACATACATACATACTACTTAAATATTGATTTCAACAACAGCAGTTGTCAAATTACTCCCCATCTGCTAGGCATTAGAGAAAATTTATCTTCTACATGATTTCAAAAGTAAATGCTTCATTATGATTGATCAAACAATGTAATTATTAATCTGTATTCAGATGGGGCTACACAAATATTAAGACTTTTTAAAATTACTTACATACTTTCTTAAAAACTAAAATTTGTATCGTGTTTTGGATTAAAAGACTACATACTGGGTTTTTTTTAATACTAAGAAGTTTTCTAAAGAGAAAAATTGTGTTCTACACATGACGTAAATGATTTTCAACACCATATTCCCTGAAGCATTGCTTGTTTTGGTGGAAAATTGAAAACAACCAAAAAGCTTTTCAAAGGGCAAGAATAAAACTATAATGGAATGTTGCTGAACTAAAATTAATAATAAAGATTTCTACGTACTATCCTGGAAATATATGTCAAATACATTAGTAAATAAAAAGAAGCAAATTGCAGAATCTATATTATGATACTATTTGTATTTAAACAACCACCTCTGGGGCACCTGGGTGGCTCAGTTAGTTAAACATCTGCCTTCAGCTTGAGTCATGATCCTAGGGTCCTGGAATGGAGCCTCACATTGAGCTCATTGGTCAGCAGGGAGCCTGCATCTCCCTCTCCCTCTGCCTGCCATTCCCTCTGCTTGTATTCACTCTGTGTCAAATAAATAATTAAAATCTTAAAAAAGAAGCCCCCTCAAACAGGGTGATTTTACCTATGTATACATATATATAGTAAAGGATTAACACTGCCCAAAGAAAGGTTAGGCCTTTGTCCTCAGCACCTGGGAGGTAACCTCTAAACTTGGAAAATCCTGCCTGCGAAGATGATCTTTGTTTACCTGGATGGCCTGGGACACACACCAGATAGTCTAACGAGGTGATTTATGGGGATAGGGGGCCTTTGGGCCATATGGCATTTTCTTGACCTTTGGAGGGGCTAAACACTAAGATCACTCACGTGGGTGGTCAGACATGTCTATGTGGCCAAATCCAAACTCTAAACACTAAGGCTTGTATAAGTGTACTTACTTAGCAATACTCCATATTTATGCATCATTGTTATGTGCATAATGTTATGTATGTTATGTATTATTGGTGGGAAAAGTAACTGCTGTCTGCAGAATTCCACTGACAGATCAGTGTTAGAACTCTCCTCCACCCTCCCCCTATGTGCTTTTTCCTATTGCTGATTTTAACTTGTATCCTTTCACTGTAATAATCCATAAACACGAGTATAACAGCTTTTTTGCATTCTATTAAGTCCTACTAAATTACTGAACCTTAGAGTAGCCTTGGGCTTCTAAACACTGCAACATAAAATACATGCTTAAAAAAAAACCCCACACAATCTGATTAAAAAGTGGACAGAGGATCTGATTAGAGAATTTTCCAAAGACATGCAAATGGTACATGAAAAAGACCTCAACATCACTAATCTCAGGAAACGCAAATCAAAACCACATGAGATATTACTTCACATCTGTTAGAATGGCCATTCTCAAAAGGACAAGAGATAACCAGTGCTGGTGAGGTTGTGAAGAGAAGGGAAACTTTGTGCACCATTGCTAAGAATGTAAATTGGCGCAGGCACTATGAAGGTTCCTCAAAAATTGAAAAGTAGAACTACCATATGAACAAGCATTTCTACTTCTAGGTATACATATATCCAAGGAAACAAAATAATCTCAAAGAAGTATCTGAACTATCATGCTCACTGCAGCATTATTTGCAATAGCCAAGACAGCAAAACAACCTAAGTGTCCACTGACAGATGAATGGATAAAGAAAACGTGGGGTGTATATATACATACAACTGTATATTATTCAGCCATAAAAAAGGAAATCCTGCCATTTGTGACAACATGAATGTATCTTGAGGGCATTACGTCAAGTGAAATAAATCAGACCAAAAAAGACAAAAACTGGGACGCCTAGGTGGCTCAGTTGGTTGAGCGGCTACCTTCGGCTCAAGTCATGATCCCGGTGTCCTGGGATAGAGTCCCACATCGGGCTCCTTGCTCAGCAGGGAGCCTGCTTCTCCCTCTGCCTCTGCCTGCCACTCTGTCTGCCTGAGCTCTCTCTCTCTAATAAATAAAAATTTAAAAAAAGACAAAAACTATGATTTCACTTACGTGGAATCTAGAAACAAAACAAAACAAACTCATAGACACAGAAAATGTGCTGGTGGTTGCCAGCAGCAGGTGATAGGGATGAGTGAAATGGGTAAAGATGGTCAAAAGTTACAAACATCCAGTTACAAGATAAATAAGTCCTGGGAATGTAATACACAGTATGATAATCATAAATAACAATATTGTATTATATATTTAAAAGTTGGTGAGAGAGTAAATATTAAAAGTTCTCACCACAAGAAAAATCTTTAACTGTAATGGGATGTTAACTAGATTTATGGTCATCATTTTGCAATATATACATACACTGAAACATTATGTTATACACCTGTACCTCTATAATGCTATTATGTCAACTGTATCTCAAAAAAATACATGCTTGTTCGTATGAACACAAAAAATTTCTGGAAGGATATACATGAAACAGTGAGACAGGAGGAATGGAACTTCTCCTTTTTAATATGCACCTTTTCCTTCTGTTTATATTTTGCTCAAGAACATGTACTGTTTTTATAATTTAACTTAAAAACACAAATTAAAGCTTGAAAGCCTTACGCTAAGTGAAAAAAGTCAGATATTGTATAATTTCACTTTTACAAAATGTCCAGAAATATTTTCATGAAGGTCCAGAAAAGGCAAATCCACTGAGACAAAAAGTACATTGGTAGTTTCCAGGGAACAGAGCATTTGGAAATGACTGCTAATGGGTACAGAATTTCTTTTTGAGGTGATGAAAATGCTGTGGAGTTCAAGAGAATAGTTATGATAGTTACGAAACATTGTGAATATGCTAAATGTGATAGAATTGTAAACTTTGAAATGGTAAAATGGATTTTATGTTATGTGTAGTTTTACTGCAAAAAAATGCTAGTCATTAAAGTGTGGAACGATGC
The DNA here is from genome assembly GCA_003697995.1 of Taxidea taxus jeffersonii. Lineage (NCBI taxonomy): Eukaryota > Metazoa > Chordata > Mammalia > Carnivora > Mustelidae > Taxidea > Taxidea taxus. Next base: position 32,480 of record ML097235.1, on the reverse strand, counting down.
AGATTAATATTCAAGCTACCACAGTGAATAAATGCTCAGCATGACTTAAAGGAAGTAACTGTGCTATGAATTTAAAAAGGCAAATATAATAATGAGGTTATGAACAGGTTATTCATTTGTCAAAGCCCAATAACAACACTACAAAGAATAAACTTTAATGTATCCAAATAATAAAACAAAGGAACTGACCTAAGTGACTTTAGAAAATATTATAACTATAAATTATAAAGCCAGGGACGCCTGGGTGGCTCAGTTAGTTAAGCGTCTGCCTTCGACTCAGGTCATGATCTCGGGGTCCGGGGATCGAATCCTGCATCATGATCCCTGGTTAATGGGGAGTCTGCTTTTCCCTCTCCCTCTCCCCCCAGCTTGTACTCAATCTCTCACTCACTCTTTCTCTCAAATAAATAAAATCTCTTTAAAAAATTAAAGGTTATTATATATGAACCTCATGATAACCACAAACTGAAAACCTATACTAGATAAACAAGACACAGAGAAAAGAATCTAAACATAACACTAAAGAAAGTCATCAAACCACAAGAGAAGAGAGCAAGAGAACAAGAAAGGAAAAGAGGACTATGAAAACAATAAGAAAACAATTAACAAAATGGATCAAGTCCCACATCAGGCTCCCTGCTCAGCAGGAAGCCTGCTTTTCCCTCTGCCCCTCCCCCTGCTTGTTTCTCTCTCTGACAAATAAATAAAATTAAATAAATAAATTACAAAGCCATAGATAAAAACAATCATATAAACACTGTACTATGGTTGGTAAACTTGTTTCTTACAGAGATACAGGTTAACAATACTGAAATTACTTTGCATATATGACGAGTCTGGACAAATAAATAAATGGATGGCGGATAGCTGGAGCCAGGATTCTCACAGTTGGAAAAGTAATAACATATTAACAAAGAAGGTGAAAATGAACACTATGATACTGGTTTAGATGACACCATTATGAAATCAAGTTTATCTCTATGTACTCACACACAAAGGGATAGATTCATGTGTAGATGTAGACTGGTACAATTATCACCTAGCTTTTGTCTGCTAAGAGGACCTAGAAGCAATGATACTCCAGCAGCAACAAACCATTTTTCAATAAAAGGCACCATGGCACTTTACTGAAATGGTTAATTCTGGGGCAGGAGGCAGAGAAAATATAACATAAGCCTGGAGTGCCTTATAGTACCAGAAAGTAATTAAGTGCTTAAAACAACAAAAAGTATGACATATCAAAGGGATACAGGAACCAATCTACAAACCTGAAAGAGCTCCCAATGGCCAAACTGGAACAATTTGAACAACAAAATAAATAACATAGCATTAGTTTATAATCTAAATATAGACTAATAATAGGTAGTTAGTCTATACTGTTAAAAATCAACGACTGATTATATAAACAAGTAAAAAGGACAAATCTTTCTTAAAGAAAAATTCTAAATTTTATGTGCAGATAATGGCCACTAAGGGAGACAGAGCTTAATTTCTGCCTTCCCCAACTTGGGTAAGCTAGAGTATGTGACCGATTTCCAAAGAACAGAGTAGAGATAGGTGAAAATAGTAAATCCAGTAAAGTCATGTAGGTCTAATATACCCTGGATATGATGTGATGAGAAAGGTATTTCACCTCTGGTAAATTTTTTTCAAAAATGTATAATCCCAGTCTAATTACAAACAACAAACACACTAGTGGACATTCTACAGAATACTTGCACAACACTCAAGACTGACAAGATAATGAAAAATAAAGAATGAGAAGTTGTCATAGACCAGACAAGACTGTGGAAACATGATAATTAAATGCAGTGTGATATACCCTAAATCAGATCCTGGAACAGAATGTGGACATGAAAAATGGTGAAATTCAAATATAGTTTGGAGTTTAGTTAACATATGCCAACAATGTATCAATCCCTTAGTCTGGACAAATCCACCTGGCAATGTAAAATGTTAACAGTGGGAAATCTGGGTGCATGAAATATGGGAGCTTTTTTATTTCTACTATCATTTCAAATTTTCTGCAAAAAATTATTCCAAACTAAAACATTTTTAAAATGTCACTAAATGATTTGCATGAAACTAATAAATGTTATTCTTCATGTCAAGCTTGAATTTTTTTAAAATTTATTTCCTCATGAACAAATCAGTGTTAAGCATCTGAAACTGCTGTTTTACCTATCTAGAGCAACCTTCTTAAAAATCTGTTTCAATTCTATTTACTAGCTTAAAGTTCTCTGATGATAAAACCACCATAGATGGCTGCATAGTATTCCATCGTATATATATACCACATCTTCTTTATCCATTCATCTGTTGATGGACATCTAGGTTCTTTCCATAACTTGGCTATTGTGGACATTGCTGCTATAAACATTCGGGTACACGTGCCCCTTTGGATCCCTACATTTGTATCTTTAGGATAAATACCCAGTAGTGCAATTGCTGGGTCATAAGGTAGCTCTAATACTATGCAGCCATCAAAAGAAATGAAATCTTACCATTTGCGACGACATGGATGGAACTAGAGCGTATTATGCTTAGCGAAATAAGTCAACTGGAGAAAGACAACTACCACATGATCTCCCTGATATGAGGAAGTGGAGATGCAACGGGGGTGGGAGTTAAGGTGGTAGGAAAAGTAAAAATGAAAGAAGATGGGATCGGGAGGGAGAAAAACCAAAAGAGACTCTTAATGTCATAAAACAAACTGAGGGGGGTGGGGGGAAGAGGGGTTGGGTGAGGGTGGTGGGGTTACATCATATGTTTAAATAAAGCTTAAATAAAGTAAAAAATAAATAAATAAATAAATAAATAAAATAAAATAAAAAACCACCATAGAACTTTCAGACAAATACTTGATAAACTTATTGAGCCTTAGATTTACAATGGCAATGTTAATTTGGTACATGTTAATTAAATCATTATAAAAAAGAGGAAAACAGTATAAATATTTAGTTATAAGATGAATAAGATCTGAGAATTTAATTTTTAACATGGTAAGTATAGCTTATAACACTGTACTATAAAACTAAAATTGGCTAAAAGAATAAAACTTAAATGCTTTCACCCAAAAAAACAACAACAACAACAAAATGGGGATAGTAAATATGTGAGGTCATGGATATGTAACTCAAAAGGGTGAATCCTTCTGTTTGGCAGGAAGCTAAGCCTAAGGAACAGGAGGATGGACCTTAGACATCCCAATGGAGAGCTCCAACTGAGGACCACCCCATTCTACCCAACTAGCAGTAAGTTTGCAGTTATAACATCCCAACAAAGTTAGAGTTAAGTTTGTTGTGTTTGTTGCACTTGTGCAGAAAGCAGTCACTTGTCCTTATATCTCTAGAATAGAAATGATCTTGTGGTTTCCTACCCCGTTAAGGCATTTCAAATTTACCTTGGGAAAGGACATGGATAGTTGGCTAATTATTATATAATCTAAGCCTGTCACTCAAATGTTATGATCCTAGAACCCACCCAAAAGAAGAAATTGATATAAGCCCACACCCAGGAGTTTCTGGGCCTTTGTCTCTCTTGAGCGGCCAATCTTTCCCTTGGAGTACATGTTAATAAAATGTTGCTCTGCCTTTCTTTCATTTTGCTATTCTATAATTCTTTAATGTGGGCAGTGAAAATAGCTGAGGCTTCTTTCCTTTTCATTCTCTCAGTAACACTTCCAAAATATATTCATTTATCAAAATCACATATTATATACTTTAAATATTTTACAACTCTGTCCATTACACCTGAATAAACAATAAAGTTTAATAAAAAAGAAGCAAACTGATGGATTCTAAGAACACTGACAATTTTGACAGTGAAAATTAGACTTTAACACACATCTAAAGCCTCAAAGTATCTCAAAGTAACATAATAGTTTAAAAAGAAAAAAGACACAAATAATTAAAAATTAGTTTTATGAATAATACAATTTGCTGCTTTCCCAGGTGCCAAATAAGAAATATTTGGATCCTGTATTATGAGAATTACTGTCATAAGGCTAGACAGTATTGTAAATATTAACCATCCATAGCGATGACACTTTAAAACACAGGAAAAAAACCGGCTGCAATTCTTCTAATGACATAAAGTTGGGAAAGAAATTTAACTGTTTCCAGAGTATGGAGAGAGGTCTTGTTACCATCTAATATTCAGACAGCTGGAAGAAACTGCAATTGTGACTTAGGTACCAGATGCATTTTTATTTGTTTACAAGATCTCCCCTAAAAACCCTAAACACTTCTAGACTGAAAAACTGGCAACATTAAGAGTGCTTTCACCTTAATAAAATTATACTAAGAATAGAAAGAAGGAAAAAAAAACAGGACAAATGAAACAAAAACCAGATACTTAGTAGTTGTTAAAGAGAACATCAGCATATTTTTTATTCAACTTGCTTATTTATCTCAGTGCCTGTTAATGTTATTACCTGGATCAACCAAAGCTTTGTTAAAGATTTCCTTAAGTTTCCTACTCTTCACATTCCTTCCTTGAGCAAGATTTCTGTACATCTCATAGCCTATGATCATAACACCACCATCTTCTTGCCACCTCTGCAGCATGTAGCTTCTCTCCTGAGGACGTTTCACAGTTGCTAATTCAGAGACCTTTTGTGGGAAAATAGAGATTTTTAAAGGTAGCTATTAGGAATGTAAGAATACTGCATATTCCCACAGAAATATGTATAATTGGTAATTAAAAATCTTTTTCTTTTACTATTTGAATTTCATGCAGTTACTTTAATAAAAGAAAATATTTAAATTATAATACCTCAAGCTTCTCATCATCTTTTAATCCCTCCTGCCACTTCTCAAATTCATTCATCCAATTCAAAGCAGTATTAAGAGGACAAACCACCAAAGCTGTGCTGAAATCCAATTTGTCGCACAAAAGAACTGTATGAAGAAAACTTACCACCTATAAGAAAATAAATTATCATCTTCAACTAAAGTAACTGAAAAAAATTAAAACATTCATACAATTTACTAGTTTTGTTTTCTTTTACCTTCAAACAATAAAGCAACCAACCAACAGTCATAATTTCCAAACCAGGCAAAGTATGGGGAAAGAGATATAATATATAAAATGACGGAGTCTGAGGCACCTGGGTGGCTCAGTTGTTAAGCGTCTGTCTTTGGCTCAGGTCATGATCCCAGGGTTCTGGGATCAAGCCTGCATCAGGCCACCTGCTCTGCAGGAACCCTACTTTTTCCCTCTCCCACTTCCCCTGCTTGTATTCCCTCTCTTGTTGTCTCTCTGTCAAATAAATAAATCTTAAAAAAAAAAAAGATGGAGTTTGATTACGTGATGTATGAAGTTCTTCTACCTCTAAAGCTTCATGATCCTGTGATCAATAATAATAATATAAGAAATAACCAAACCAAAACTAAGATGAAGTCCCTAGTCTCTGTACAATGCCCCTCCCTACAAACTTCAGAAACTGCCATTGCCAATTTAGAAGAGAGTGATGTTATACAGTATTTTTTCATTTTAGATTGTTCTGAATTGATATCTTGTGAAGATGGAGGTGAAGTATGAGGACGCTAGGCTCACCTCATCCTACAAATACAATAACCATCAAATCATCATAAATATCCCAGAAATTAACCTAAAGACTGGGAGAACAAACTCCATAAGTGAAGGTAGAGAAGAGGCCACATCGAAGAAGGTAGAAAGTACAGACATGTGATTTGGGACAGAGACGGATCAAGCCCACCGTGGTGGGCAGGGAGATGCAGTCATGGAGAAGGACAAAAGACAGTCTACCACACAGGGGAGCACACAGAAAAAATGAATCCCAAAGCAACTGGCTTGGCAAGTGAGGGGGCCGAATTTGGTGAGTTCTTGTAACCAGTGGAGCTTAAAGTCCTGAGTTTTAAAGGTCAGCAGGCATGGCTGAGATACAGCCTGGAGGATACTGTGCTGTTCTTGGAGAGAAGGCAAACAGTACATGGACATATAGCATGGAAACAGCGAAATGAAGGGCACCTGGGGGCACACAGTAGGGAGGGTATTTGCTCATCTCAGACCATATCCCAGGGAAACAGCATTCACAAAGAGACCCCTCCGGGAACAAAGAAACCAGTCAATATCATCTTTCCACCCCTCCCCTCAGCATAAGCACAAGGGCACCTGTGAGAAGCAGAAAAGCACTGACACTTGTTACCTACCTTGCTTAGACCAAGCCCCAACTGCCAGGATCTGAGCAAAAGCACCCCTCTGGGTCATGCTTCCCTTAGTCCCAGGGCAGAAGGCCCTCTTCCCCAGAAAACCTGCCCAAATCCCTGCTCACACCATGTCTCCCAACCTGGAAGTTTTCAGGATCTCACCTCAGTAGCAGTTACAACACTTCTCATTTCAGAAGCAGGCCTGAGCACACCTAGTTAAAAGATGCCACATTCAAGCAAGGAATCCCACTGACCACAACAGGCAAACAGAGCCTCTACAGAAGGCTTCTGTGAAGGATAAAGCGGCCAGGACTAAACAACAAAGTACACACAGCACCCACTGGAGACACTCCCACAAACACCAGACCCTAGGGAGCAGGGGACACTATGCGTCATGGCACTACAAAACCTTTTCTTCATAAGGCCATTATTCTAAAGAACAGGAAACCGAGCTCACTTTTCTAACACAGAAAACACATACAGAGGTGTAGACAAAATGGAAAGATAGAGAAATTTAACCCAAATGAAAGAATACAAGAAGGCCACAGCCACATATCTAAACAAAACAGATATAAGTAATATACCTGATAAATAATTTAAAGGAATGACCATAACGATACTTACTGAACTTGTGAAAAGAGAGGAAGACATGAGTGAGACCCCTAACAGAGAGATAAGAAATAACATAGCAGAGATAAAAGGCTTAATAAACGAAATGAGGGGTGCCTTGGTGGATCAGTTAGTCAAGCGCATCTGCCTTTAGCTCAAGTCATGATCCTGGGGTCCTGGGATGGAGCCCTGTATCAGGCTCCTTGTATCAGGCTCCTTGCTCAGTGAGGAGCCAGCTTCTCCTTCCCTCTTCCCTCCCCACACCCACTCATGCTGTCTATCCTGCTCACTCTCAAATAAATAAATAAAATCTAAAAGGGGGGGGCGGTCAATAAGTGAAATGAAAAACAGGTTAGATGGACTAACAGCAGGCTGGAAGAAGCACAGAAATGAATTAATGACCTGGAAGACATAGTAATGGAAAGTAATCAGGTCAAACAAAAGAGAAAAAAATGAGAAGAGACAGGGAAATGAGTGACTCCATCAAACATTAACATGATTTGTATTACAGGAATCCCAAAGGAAGATGACAGAGGAAAGAGGGCAGAAAATTTATTTGAAAAAAATAATAGTTGAAAACGTAACTTATTTGGGGAAGAAACAGAAATCCAGTTCCAGGAAGCACAGAGAACTCCCAACAAAAGCATACCAAGACATACTATAATGAAATCAGCAAAATATGGTGAAAATACTTTTTTAAAAGCAGTAAGACAAAAGAAGAAACTAACATAAAATGGAAAACCCATAAGGCTACCAGCAGCTTTTAAAGCAGAAATTACAAAGTGAAAAAAACATGTAGAAAACTACATGGAAACAAATGAAAATGAAAACACAATGACCAAAAACGTCTGGGATGGAGCAAAAAAAAGCAAGGTTACACCAATACTAGCTACCTTAAGAGGCAAAAAATCTCTGAAATAAACAACCCAATCTTATACCTAAAGAAGCTAGGAAAAAAGCAACAAACAAAACTTAAAACCAGCAGAAGGAAAGCGATAATAAAAATCAGAGCAGAAATAAATGATTCAGAAAATAAAAAATAGAGAAGATCAATGAAACAAGGAGCTGGTTCCTTGAAAAATATCAATTAAATATATAAACCTCTAGCTAGACTAAGAAGTAAAAAAAAAAAAAAGACAAAGTACTCAAGTAAATAAAATTATAAATAAGAGAGGAGAAATAACAAATGACATTATAAAAATACAAACAATGAGAGAATATTATGAAAAACTACATACTAAAAAAATGGACCGCCTAGAAGAAATGGATAAATTTCTGGAAAATATAAACTGCCAAAACTGAAAAAGGAAGTTACAGAAAATTCAATCACAACCATAATCAGCAAAGAAACTGAATCAGCAATCAAAAAAACCCTAATAAACTAAAGACCAGGAAAAAAGGACTTCAAAGGTGAATTCTACCAAATATTTAAAGAAGGGTTAAGACCTATTCTTCTTCAACTACTAGAAAATAGAGAAAAGGAATAAAAACTTCCAAATTCATTCTGAGGCCAGCATTTCTCTGATTCCAAAAACAAAGACATCACTAAAAAGGAGAACTATAGGCTAATATCCCTGGAAAACACTGATGTAAAAATGCTCAACAAAATACTAGCAAACCAAATCCAACAATGCATTTCAAAAATCATATACCATGATCAACTGCAATTTATTCCTTCACTGCAAGGGTCGGTCCATACCATCAAATCAATCAATGTCATATATCACAACAATAAAAGAAAGGATAAATAACATATAATCATTTCAACAAAAGCAGAAAAAGATTTGACAAACTACAACATCCATTTATGATAAAATCCTTTAAGAAAGTAGATTTAGAGGAAAGATACCTGAACATAAGAAAAGACTCCACCAAAAAGCCGCTATAACTAATAAACTCAGGGAAGTCACAGGACACCAAATCAAAAAACAGAAATGTGTTGCATTTCTATACACCAATGACAAAGAGCCAGAACCAGAAATTAAGAAAACAATACCATTTACAATTGCACCAAAAATATTAAGATACCTAGGAATAAACTTAACCAAAGAGGTGAAAGACCTGTACTCTGAAAAGTAAAAATACTGCCAAAAGAAACTGAAGATGAAGAAATGGAGGCTTGGAAGAACAAATATTGTTAAAATGTCTATGCTACCCAAAGCAACCTACACATTTAATGCACTCCCTATCAAAATACCACCAGCAGGGGCGCCTGGGTGGCTCAGTGGGTTAAAGCCTCTGCCTTTGGCTCAGGTCATGATCTCAGGGTCCTGGGATCAAGCCCCATGTTGGGCTCTCTGCTCAGCGGGGAGCACACTTCCCCCTGCCCTCTGCCTGCCTCTCTGCCTACTTGTGATCTGCCTGTCAAATAAATAAATAAAATCTTAAAATAAAATACCACCAGCATTTTTCAGAGGAAGAATAAACAATCCTAAAATCTGTATGGACCACAAGGATCCCCAATAGCCAAAGTAATCTTGAAAAAAGAAAAGCAAAACATAAGTGCACTTGGGTGGCTTGGTTAGTTGAGCATCCGACTCTTGGTTTCAGCTCGGGTCATGATCTCAAGGTCTTGGGAAGGAGCCCTGTGACAGACTCTACACTTAACAGGGAGTCTGCTTGGGATTCTCTCTCCACTTCTCCCTCCACCCCACCCCTGGCTCATGTATACTCTCACTCTTTCTAAAATAAGTAAATAAACATTAAAAAAAAAAGGAAAAGCATTATAATTCCAGATGTCAAGGTTATATTACAAAGTTGTAGTAAATGAAATAGTATGGTACTAGCATGAAAATACACACAAAAATCAATGGAACAGAATAGAAAACCCAGAAATAAATACAAAATTATCATGGTCAATTATCTTTGACAAACCAGGAAAGAATATCCAATAGGAAAAACACAGTCTCTTAAAGAAATGGGTGTTGAGAAAACTGGACAATGACACGCAAAAGAAAGAAAATGGACCACTTTCTTATACCACACAAAAAGATAAATTCAAAATAGATGAAAGAACTAAATGTGAGACCTCAACCCATTTGTATTAAGGAGGGCACGTATTGCATGGAGCACTGGGTGTGGTGCATAAACAATGAATCTTGGAACACTGAAAAAATAAAATTCAAAAAATATTTGAAGAGAACACAGGCGGTAGGTTCTCTGACACTGGTTGTAGGAACATTTTAAGAGATATGGCTCTAAGGAAAGGGAAACAAAAGCAAAAATAAACTACTGGGCTTCATCAAAATGTAAAGTTTCTGCAGGACAAAGGAAATAATCAACCAAACTAAAAGGTAACCTTCAGAATCAGAGAAGGTATTTGAAAAGGACATATCCGATAAAGGATTAAGTATCCAAAATATATAAAGAACTACTTTTAAAATTCAACACCAAAAAAACCCAAATAACCCAACTGAAAAATGTACACAAGGCATGAACAATCTTCCAAAGAAGATAAACAGATGGCCAACAGACACAGAAAAAGATCACCATCACTTATCAACAAGGAAATGCAAATTAAAATAACAATGACATATCACCTTACCCCTGTCTGAATGGCTAAAGTCAAAAACACAAGAAAAAGAAGCGTTTGACAAGGATGTGGAAAAAAAGGAATCATCTTGCACTGCTGGTGGGAAAACAAACTGGTACAGCCACAGTGGAAAAGAGAAGGGAGATTCCCCGAAAAGATAAAAATAGAACTGCCCTATAATCCAGCAATCACACTACTGGGTATTACCCAAAGAGTAGAAAAACACTAATTCAGAGGCATACATGTTTTTTAAACATACTATGTTTAAAACATACTATGTTTAAACATACTATGTTTAAAAAAAGCATAACTTACAGTATCCAAATTATGGAAGCTGCCCAGGTATCCATCCATAGACAGATAAGGATGTGAGACACACACACACACAGATATGCTTTAGCTGTAAATAAGATTGAAATCTTCCAATTTGCTACAACATGGGCGGAGCTAGAGAGCAAAAGAGAGCTAGAGAGCTAACTGTAATAAGTCAGTCAGAGTAACAAAAATACCACAGGATTTCATTCATATGTGAAATTTAAGAAAAAAATAAATGAAAAAAGGGAAAAAAAGGAGAGATGGACAAATTAAGAAAAAGATCCTTACTTAGAGAGAACAAACTAATGGTTACCAGAGGGGAGGGTGGTAAGGGGATGGAATAAATAAATGATGGGGACTAAGGGGTGCATTTGTCATAACGAGCATGGAGTGATGTATGGAATTAGTGAATAACTATACTGTATACCTGAAACTAATATAACACTGTACATTAACTGAATGGAATTAAAAACTTAAAAGCTAATGCAGGGGTGGTTCAACACCTACAAATCAATCAAAGTGATATGCCGCATTAATAAAAGAAGGCATAAGAACCATATGAACCTCGCAATAGATGCAGAAAAGGCATGACAAAATACAGCATCCTTTCTTTTTTTTTTAGAAGATTTTATTTAGGGACGCCTGGGTGGCTCAGTTGGTTAAGCGGCTGCCTTCGGCTCAGGTCATGATCCCAGCATCCTGGGATCGAGTCCCACACTGGGCTCCTTGCTCAGCAGGGAGCCTACTTCTCCCTCTGCCTCTGCCTCTGCCTGACACTCTGTCTGCCTGTGCTCGCTCCCGCTCTCTCTGACAGATAAATAAATAATCTTTTTTTTAAAAAGAAGATTTTATTTATTTATAAATATTTTATTTATAAAAGATTTTATTTATTTATTTGACAGAGATCACAAGTAGACAGAGAGACAGGCAGAGAGAGAGGAGGAAGCAGGCTCCCCACTAAGCATAGAGCCCGAGGCGGGGCTCGATCCCAGGACCCTAGGATCATGACCTGAGCTAAAAGCAGAGGCTTTAACCCACTGAGCCACCCAGGTGCCTCTACAGTATCCTTTCTTAATAAAAATCCTCAAGAAAGTAGGGATAGATTGCAACCTACCTCAACATCATAAATGCCATATATGAAAGACTCACAGCTAACATCATCCTCAATGAGGATGAAATGAAGAGTTTTCTCCTAAGGCTAGGAACGTAATAGGGATGTCCACTCTCACCACTATTGTTCAACATAGAACTGGAAGTCTAGTCTCAGCACAAAAAGAAATAAAAGGTATCCAAATCAGCAAGGAAGAAGGAAAATGTTCAGTCTTTGCAGACAACATGATACTCTGTAGAAAACCTGAAAGACTCCAACAAAAATTGATAGAACTGATACACAAATTCAGCAAAGTCAAGATATAAAAGCAATTTACAGAACTCTGCTCCATGTCTATACACCAACAATTAAGCAGCAAAAAGAGTAATCAAGGAATTGATCCCATTTATGGTTGCACCAAAAAACACAAGATAACTAAGAATAGCCGAACCAAAGAGGTAAAAGATTTATACTCTGAAAACTACAGAACACTTATCAAAGACACTGGAAAGGACACAAAGAAATGGAAAAACATTCCATTCTCATGGATAAGAAGAATAAATATCGTTGAAATGCCTATTTAATGCAATCCCTATCAAAATATCATTAGTTATTTTTCACAGAGCTAGAACAAACAATCCTAAAATTTTTGTATGGACCCATTAAACACCCTAAATAGCCAAAGCAATCTTGAAAAAGAAAAGCAAAGCTGGAGGCATCATGATTTCAGATCTCAGGCTGTATTACAAATTTATAATCACCAAGACAGTATGGTACATGCCTGAAAACAGATACATTAAGCAATGAAACAGAATAGAGAACCCAGAAATGGAACCACAACTATATGGTCAACTGACAAAGCAGGAAGGAATATCCAATGGAAATAAGACAGTCTCTTCAACAAATGGTGCTAGGAAAATGGACAACAGGCAAAGAATGAAACTGGACTACTTATTTCCACCACACAAAAATAAATTCCAAGTGGATGAAAGATCTAAATGTGAGACAAAAAACCATCACATTCTTAGAGGAGAAAACAGGCTGCAACATCTTTGACCTCAGCCATAGCAACTTCTTACTAGACATTTCTACATAGATAAGGAAAACAAAAGCAAAAATGAACTACTGTGACTCCATCAAGATAAAAAGCTTCAGGGATGCCTGGGTGGCTCAGTGGGTTAAGCGGCTGCCTTCTGCTCCGGTCATGATCCCAGCGTCCTGGGATGGAGTCCCGCATCGGGCTCCTTGCTCGGCAGAGAGCCTGCTTCTCTCTGCCTCTGCCTGCCACTCTGTCTGCCTGTGTTCACTCTCTGACAAATAAATAAATAAAATCTTAAAAAAAAAAAGATAAAAAGCTTCAGCACAACAAAGGAAACAACAAAACTAAAAGGCAACCTACTAAATGGGAGAAGCTTCTTGCAAATGACATATCAGATAAATGTCTAGCATCCAATATCTATATAAAGAGCTTATCAAACTGAATACCCAAAAAATAAATACTCCAGTTAAGAAGTAGTCAGAAGACATGAACAGAGATTTCTCCAAAGAAGACATGAAAAAATGCTCATTACTCATCATCACGGAAATATAAATTTCCACAATGAGACCACAAAAACCTGAAGACCACAATGAGATAACGACCTCACACAGGTCAGGATGGCAAAAATTAACAACTGAGGAAACAACAGATGTTGGAGAGGATGTGGAGAAAGGGGAATGCTCTTATACTGTTGGTGGGAATGCAAACTGTTGCAGCCACTCTGGAAAACAATATGGAAGTTCCTCAAAAAGTTAAAAATAGAACTACCCTACAACCTAACAATTGTACTACTAGGTATTTATCCAATGGATAACAAAACTACTGATTTGAAGGGGCACATGCACCCCTATGTTTACAGCAACAATATCAACAATAGCCAAATTATGGAAAGAACCCAAAAGTCCATTGACCTATGAATGGATAGTTAAGATATGGTAAATCTATACACCCAAGAATAACACAAGGGCAGCTGGAGGGCTCACTGGGTTGAGCCTCTGCCTTCGGGCCAGGTCACGATCTCAGAGTCCTGGGATCCAGCCCCACATTGGGCTCTCTGCTCAGCAGGGAGCCTGCTTCCTCCTCTCTCTCTGTCTGCCTCTCTGCCTACTTGTAATCTCTCTGTCAAATAAATAAATAAAATCTTTAAAAAAATGACACATTGCCACTAGCAAGGACATGGATGGAACTAGAGTGAAATAAGCCAGTCAAAGAAAGACAAATACAAAATGACTTCACTTGTATGTGGAATTTAGGAAACAAAATAGGTGAACATAATGGAAGGGAAGGAAAAAAAATAGGGTAAAAACTGAGAGGGAGGCTGGGGTGCCTGGCTGGCTCAGTTGGTCAAGTGCCTGCCTTTGGTTCAGGTCATGATTCCAAGGTCCTGGGATCGAGCCCCATATCGGGCTCCCTGCTGAGCAGGGAGCCTACTTCTCCTTCTGCCTTTCCCCCTGGCTTCTGCTCTCTCAAAGAAATAAATAAAATCCTTAAAAAAAAACTGAGAGGGAGTCAAACCATACGAGACTTAACTATAGAGGGTTGTTGGAAGGGAGGTGGAGTGGGCTGGGAGGATGGGCTAAATGGGTGATGGGCATTAAGGAGGGCACTCGTGATGAGCACTGGGTGTTATATGTAAGTGGTGAATTACTAAATTCTACTCCTGAAACCAATACTACAATATTAAAATAATACAACAATTAATATTGTTAAGTAACTTAATTTCAATAAAATCTTAGAACAAAAAAAGAACCTTAAAAGCAAAAACAATTGGTTAAAATGGTTAAAAAATAAAAAAATAAAGTGTTCTGACTCACTGAATCTGTAATTACTATTTCATGGCTTAATATTACATATATATTCAAAAAATATATATACATATATATTCACTAATGTCTCTCTGCTACAAGTCCTGCCAATCAGAAATTCAGTATTTTAATAGTGAAAAATAGTTTACATTTTCATTACTATAGGATCACAGACTATTAAAAATTGCAAGGAAGTTCATTTCCACCTCAGAATCTTTGCAGTTTTTACTGGCAACGTCTTATAAGCCCAATCCTTCACTTCATTAGGATCTCCACTCATACATCACCTCCTTGAAGTTGCATTCCCTCTCTATTCTCTTTGAACACTTACTACCTGAAAGTACATATGTCTTATTTGATTAAAATCGCTCAACTGGGGACGCCTGGGTGGCTCAGTTGGTTAAGCAGCTGCCTTCAGCTCAGGTCATGATCCCAGCGTCCTGGGATCGAGTCCCGCATCGGGCTCCTTGCTCGGCAGGGAGCCTGCTTCTCTCTCTGCCTCTGCCTGCCACTCTGTCTGCCTGTGCTCACACTCTCTGACAAATAAATAAATAAAATCTTAAAAAAAAATCGCTCAACTGCACTACAATATAAGCTTCCTGACAGAAGGCTCTTTGTTATTCCTGTTTACTGACTGCTGTATCTCCAGACCCTATCACTTTGCCTGGGACAGAGAATATAATACAATATATAATCCTGAATTCATGAATGCACAAGAACAGAACACCTTCATGTTCTTACCTGTAAAGTCTTACCAAGGCCCATGCAGTGTGCTAGAATGCATCCTGAACCTGGAGATTTCTTTGTTTTTTTTACAGATTCACAGCAGCAATCCCACATAAACTGAACACCTAAAAATGATACCTTCATTAAGTTTAAAGATCCAAGTTAAAAATCCTCCTTCACACATATATCAAAAACATAACTAAAACTTTTAAGAAACAGAATCTTAAAATGAGATAAAGAATCTCTTAAGTATATATGAAATCCCCCCATCCTCACTAAGGTTAATTAGAAAAAAAAAGATAGTAAACTGAAGCATACAACAGGGCAACTTTCCTTCATTTGTCTATTCTATTTGTCTCTTCATTTGTCTATTCTATCATAGCAAACCTTCATTCCCCGGGAAAATCTGAAGAAACATATGAATAATCTAATATACAAATGTTATCTAAAATTTAATCTAATTTATAGATTCCTATCAAATATTATTTCAGGTTTATTGAGTTGATTAGGAAAACTACCCAGGAGATAATTTATCATTTCTCCTTTCATTCACTAGTAAAGACTAAAGAAGAAAGGAGGCTCACTATTCACGGAGTAGAACTGTAGAACTTCCCTTATGAAGTCCTTCACATACATACTCAAAACTGACTTACTGATTCCACTTTAACAAAATAGAGAACAGGGATAATTTGGTATCTTTCAAAATACCAATGTCAGAATATTAACAAACATATCTGAAAAAAATGTTGAAACAGAATTTCCTAAAAAAGGCTTTTAGCTAATGGTGGTATCTCTCCCTACCCTGCAGTTGCCCCTAACCAACCATGGCAAACTATATGAAATCCACTTGCAATATGTACCCATTTGTGTGTGGCACTTATTTCGCCTCTACAACACTCATTTTCTTGTGCAATCATTCAACTGTTTCTCCTCATTTATTTATGAGCTCCATGGGGGACTGGGTTCATATCTGTTTCACTCACCAATGTGCTTCTAGTGCTTACCAGAATGTGAGGCACACAGGAGACACCAAATACTGGTAAGACTTAATTAAAAATGCTTTAATCACAGGGCACCTGGCTCAGTTGGTTAAGTATCTGACTCTTGATTTAAGCTCTGGTCTTGATCTCAGGGTCATGAGTTCAAGCCCCACATTGAGCTCCATGAACTGGGGGGAGCCTACTTAAAAAAATGTTTTCATCATAAAATTGTTTCTTACCATCTACTTGATGTGGTTTCAATTTGATAACCATATTTCTATGAACCTGCACTAAAGGTTCTTTGGTTTCTTCATCTTCATCTAAAACCAACTTGGTTGTTATTGGACACTTGGTGGGTGAAGCATCTTCAATTTCTATTACCTATAAGAAACGGAATTATAGTTAGCTAACTCACAGAAATCTTTCAAGAAATGGTGGAGTATTAGTGTTATTAAGGGAAATTTTCCAAAATATAGACATATCTACTTACACACCACACATCCACTATTTTGGTTCAAGTAAGATCAGGACAGAGCACAGGTTAATACATGTTTAAAAAAATTAATACCTATATAAGACTTTGAACCACTGTGGAAATATCAGTAATTTAACTCATCAGTTCTCACCCAATATATCTCAACACACACGATAGATACAGCTGTGAGAAAACCAGTACTCTAAAATTTAGTACTCTAAAACCACCCTACAAATTTTAACAGACACATGAGCTCACAGATATTAGAGCAGACACATGGGTCCCAAACAAAGATGGTTTTATTTTCCTAGAAGACATAATGAAAATGTGCAAGGGCACCTAAGGTTGGCACAATGACTGGTCAGGAGTGGTATTTAATACGGGCAGAGAGTAAAGTAAATACAGATGTTCAATAACGTAAAAGTCCTAAACAAGAACTGTTTGACCCAAAATGCCAAACAATTCCCACTGCAAAACAGTGTAAATATGTGTGGGGAAAGGGAAAAACTTTTAGAAACATTGGTTTGAGAACCAAAGGCTCAAAAAAAAGTTGTAAGAATATAAAATATCCTCTAACTGTAAAAGGGAAACAATAATCTCAGGTTTCTTATTTAAGAAGAATCAAATAGATATAAATACATGTGAATACATGTATATGTATACATTTTTATGCCATCTTATCCCAATATCTATCCATTACGTATTACACCCAAGAATTGTATGAGGTAGGTACAAATATTCCCATTTTACAAATAAAAAGAAGTGAAGGACACGGAAGTTAAATAACTTACACAAAGTCATACAACTATTAAGTATTACAACACTAAGATATCCAGAGGATCAGATATTAGAGTCCTTGCTCTTAAGCACTACACAATACTACTTTAACAAAGGCAATGCCTGTCTTAACAAACAATTTTATGATTCCATGAAAACCAATAAAGATCCATTATTTTGTTTTTTATAAGATTCATGATTTTAAAAATACAGACATTATGATCTTTAAGGAATACAGGTTTGGAGACTCCAAACGGGGCTGTGTGCCAGAGAGAGAAACGCTTGGTCACAGGCCAGGTGACTTTGGAACGTGCCCAGCAACCAGGGAGATGGGAGTGACTGAGTGCTTTTCTCCAAGGGCGCACTGAGGAGTGGGGCACTGAGCTCTCGGTTTCTCCCAGCCAGAGATTGGGAGGCCACCATTTTCATTCCCATCCTTCAGGGCTATACAGAAAGTGTTCAGGGAAAAAAAGCTCCCAAGAGCAAACCCGAGATTACTTAGCCCAGCCCCTGGCAAGGGCGGAACAATTCCACCTCCAGCAAAGACACTTGAGAATCACTACAACAGGCCCCTCCCCCAGAAGATAAGAAAGAACATCCAAAGAAGACCAAGCTCACTAATCAAGGAGAATGGTGGAATTCCAGGGGAGGGGAAAGCAAAGCATGGAATTCATGGCTTTCTCCCCATGATTCTTTAGTCTTGCAAAGTAAAATTTTTATTTTAATTTTTTTCTTATTCTAATTTTTTTACTCTTTCCTCTTTTAACGCTTTTTAATGAGTCTACCTTAACAATACTTTTCTTTAAAAAAATCTTTTTGAACCTTCATTATTATAGTCAATTTTATCCTTCATTTTAAATAATTTTATTTCTTATAGACATACAAGGATTTTCTTCTAAAAAATTTTAGGATACAACTTCTTCTAATATCAAACCACTCTGAGCATCTACAAATCCATCAGGAGACTGAAGAGAAGAAAAGTAGCAATTCTAGAAACAGAAAATTGACCACTTTCTGAAAGATAGGACCTGCACAGAAGTGAATTCAAAGCACCAGGAAGATAGAACGCGGTGGGAGGGGCCAGTTCCTGGCAAGTGGTAGAGCAACGAGCACAAAATCAGAACATTTAGAACTCTGCTCCACTGAAGAACATCACTCCAGAGACTAAGCGAGGGTGGAGCCCTCGTGGGGACACCGTGCTCTCAGGTCCCACAGGGTCACAGAAGGATCAGGGGTATCTGAGGGCAGCAGAGCTCGCAGGTATTAGAGCAGGGAAGCCGGCTACAGAAATGGAGCAGAGGAGTGAGTAGTTACCCTGAATGTAAATGGGCTCAATGCCCCAATCAAAAGACACAGGGTATCAGAATGGATAAAAAACAAAAAACAAAAAACAAAAACAAACACAAGACCCATCAATATGCTGTCTGCAAGAACTCATTTTAGACCCAAAGGCACCTCCAAATTTAAAGTGAGGGGGTGGAAAACAATTTACCATGCTAATGGACAGCAGAAGAAAGCTGTGGTAGCAATCCTTATATGAGACAAATTAGATTTTAAGCCAAAGACTATAATAAGAGATGAGGAAGGACACTATATTATACTCAAAGGGTCTGTCCAACAAGGAGAACTAGCAATTTTAAATATTCATGCCCCTAACATGGGAGCAGCCAACTATATAAACCAATTAAAAACAAAATCAAAGAAACACATCCACAATACTACAATAATAGTAGGGGACTTTCACACCTCCCTCACTGAAATGGACAGATCATCCAAGCAAAAGATCAACAAGGAAATAAAGGCCTTAAATGACACAGTGGACCAGATGGACATCATATAGATATTCAGAACATTCCATCTCAAAGAAACAGAATACACATTCTTCTCTAGTGCACATGGAACGTTCTCCAGAACTAGATCACATCCTGGGTCACAAATCAGGTCTCAAACAGTACCAAAAAACTGGGATCATTCCCTGCATATTTTCAGACCACAATGCTCTGAAGCTAGAACTCAATCACAAGAGGAAATTTGGAAAGAACCCAAATACATGGAGGTATAAGAGCATCCTACTAAAGAATGAATGGGTCAACCAGGAAATTAAAGAAGAATATTAAAAAATCCATGGAAACAAATTATAATGAAAATAATACAACTGTTCAGAATCAGTGGGACACAGCAAAGGCAGTCCTGAGAAGAAAATATATAGCAATACAAGCCTTTCTCAAGAAACAAGAAAGGTCTCAAATACACAACCTAACCCTACACCAAAAGGAGCTGGAGAAAGAACAGCAAAGAAAGCCCAAACCCAGCAGGAGAAGAGAATAATAAAGATCAGAGCAGAAATCAATCAACGCAACTAGGAGCCGGTTCTTTGAAGGAATGAATAAAATTGATAAACCCCTGGCCAGACATATCAAAAAGAAAAAAGAGAAAGGACCCAAATAAATAAAATCATGAATGAAAAAGGAGAAATCACAACCAATACCAAAGAAATACAAACAATTATAAGAACATATTCTGATCAACTATACACCAGCAAATTTGACAATCTAGAAGAAATGGATGCATTCCTAGAGTCACATAAACTACCAAGACTAAACCAGGAAGAAATAGAAAACTTGACCAGACCCATAGCCAGTAAGGAGATTGAAGCAGTCATCAAAAAACTCCCCAAAAAACAAGAGCCCAGGGCCAGACAACTTCCTAGGGGAATTCTACCAAACATTTAAAGAAGAATTAATTCCTATACTCCTGAAACTCTTTCAAAACACTGAAATGGAAGGAAAACTTCCAAACTCATTTTATGAGGCCAGCATTACCTTAATCCCAAAACCAGACAAAGACCCCATCAAAAAAGAGAATTACAGACTAATATCCTTGATGAATACAGATGCGAAAATTCTCACCAAATTACTAGCCAATACGATCCAAAAGTACATTAAAAGGATTATTCACCACGACCAAGTGGGATTTATTGCTGGGATGCAAGACAGGTTCAACATCTGCAAATCAATGTGATACAATACATTAATTAAATAAAGAATAAGAACCACATGATACTCTCAATAGATGCTGAAAAAGCATTTGACAAAGTACAGCATCCTTTCTTGATCAAACTCTTCGAGTGTAGGGATAGAGGGTATATTCCGTAATATCATCAAAGCCATCTATGAAAAACCCGCAGCGAATATCATTCTCAATGGAGAAAAACGGAGAGCTTTTCCACTAAGGTCAGGAACACGGCAGGGATGTCCATTATCACCATTGCTATTCAACATAGTATTAGAAGTCCTAGACGCAGCAATCAGACAATAAAAAGAAATTCAAGCCATCTGAATCGGCAAAGAAGAAGTCAAACTATCACTCTTTGCAGATGATATGATACTTTATGTGGAACACCCAAAAGACTCCACTCCAAAACTGCTAGAACTTATACAGGAATTCAGTAAACTGTCAGGATATAAAGTCAATGCACAGAAAACAGTTGCATTACTATACACCAACAACAAGACAGAAAAAGGAGAAAGTAAGGAGTCCATCCCATTTACAATTGCACCCAAAACCATAAGATACCTAGGAATAAACCTAACCAAAGAGGCAAAGAATCTGTACTCAGAAAACTATAAAGTAGTCATGCAAGAAATTGAGGAAGACACAAAGAAATGGAAAAATGTTCCATGCTAATGGATTGGAAGAACAAAGCTATCTACACATTTAATGCAATGCCTATCAAAATCCCATCCAATTTTTTCAAAGAAATGGAACAAACAATCCTAAAATTTATACGGAACCAGAAAAGACCTCGAATAGCCAAAGGAATATTGAAAAAGAAAGCCAGAGTTGGTGGCATCCCAATTCCAGACTTCAAGCTCTATTACAAAGCTGTCATCATCAAGACAGTATGGTACTGGCACAAAAACAGACACATAGATCAATGGAACAGAATAGAGAGCCCAGAAATAGACCCTCAACTCTATGGTCAACTAATTTTTGATAAAGCAGGAAAGAATGTCCAATGGAAAAAAGACAGTCTCTTCAATAAATGGTGTTGGGAAAATTGGACAGCCACATGCAGAAAAATGAAACTGGACCATTTCCTTACACCACACACAAAAATCGAGTCAAAATGGATGAAAGACCTCAATGTGAGACAGGGATCTGTCCAAATCCTTGAGGAAAACACAGGCAGGAACCTCTTTGACCTCAGAAACACCAACTTCTTCCTAGACACATTGCCAAAGGCAAGGGAAGCAAGGGCAAAAATGAACTATTGGGACTTCATCACAATCAAAAGCTTTTGCACAGCAAAGGAAACAGTCAACAAAATCAAAAGCAACAGACAGAATGGGAGAAGATTGTTGCAAACGACATATCAGATAAAGGGCTACTATCCAACATCTATAAAGAACTTATCAAAGTCAACAGCCAGAGAACAAATAATCCAGTCGAGAAATGGGCAGAGGACATGAACAGACATTTCTGCAAAGAAGACATCCAGAGGGCCAACAGACACATGAAAAAGTGTTCCACATTACTGGGCATCAGGGAAATACAAATCAAAACCACAATGAGATACCACCTCACATCTGTCAGAATGGCTAAAATGAACAAGTCAGGAAATGACAGCTGCTGGCAAGGATGTGGAGAAAGGGGAACCCTCCTACACTGTTCGTGGGAAAGCAAGCTGGTGCAACCACTCTGGAAAACAGCATGGAGGTTCCTCAAAAAGTTGAAAATAGAGCTATCCTACGACCTGGCAATCGTGCCTCTGGGTATTTACCCTAAAGACACAAATGTAGTGATCCGAAGGGGCACCTGCACCCAAATGTTTATAGCAACAATGTCCACAATAACCAAACTATGGAAAGAACCTAGATGTCCATACATGGATTAATGGATAAAGAAGATGTGGTATATATGTACAATGGAATATTATGCAGCCATCAAAGGAAATGAAATCTTGCCTTTTGCAATGATGTGGATGGAACTATAGGGTATTATGCTGAGTGAAATAAGTCAATCAGAGAAAGACAATGATCATATGATCTCCATGATATGAAGAATTTGAGAGGCAACATGGGGGGTTTGAGGAGTAGGGAACAAAAAAATGAAAGAAGATGGGATCAGGAGGGTGTCAAACCATAAGAGACACTTAATCTCACAAAACAAACTGAGGCTTGCTGGGGGGAGGGGTCAGGGAGTAGGTGGTTGGGTTATGGACATTGGGGAAGGTATGTGCTATGGTGAGTGCTGTGAAGTGTGTAAACCTGGCGACTCACAGACCTGTTCCCCTGGGGCTAATAATACAGTATATGTTAATAAAAAATAAACTATTTTAAAAAAAGAAAGATACAATGATTAAAAATACAGTTATAACTATCGATTACATATTATTCACCACAGAAATTTTCAAATGTAAAAAAAGTAGAACAGCATAATAAACTCTGTTCCCCATTATCCAACAATATCAAATATTATCAACTTCTGGTCAGGTTTTTTTTTTCACTGACAGCCTCCTACTCATTCTCCAACTCCTCATATCCCACAAATGATTTTCAAGCAAATGTTAGAAAGCATAGAATTTCATCTGTAAATGTTTTTAAATGTCTCTTTAAAAGAACACTCTCTTTTTTAAACCATAACTACATTATCATTACTGGATTTAAACAATTATAACATAAGTCACAAATATGTGATAAATTACCTGGAAACTGCACTTACATACAAATGCTAATGATACAGAAATCAAGATTAATACTAGGTGACACCAAGGTGTAGTATAAATACCATGGACCATTTTGATCCAAACTCCAATTTTTTTTTAAAGATTTTATAGTAGGCAGAGAGGCAGAGAGAGACAGAGGAGAAAGCAGGCTGCCCGCAGAGCAGAGAGCCCGATGTGGGGCTCGATCCCACAACCCTGGGATCATGACCCGAGCCGAAGGCAGCGGCTTTAACCCACTGAGCCACCCAGACGCCCCCAAACTCCAATTTTTTTAAAGATTTTATTTATTTATTTGACAGAGAGAAAGAGATCACAAGTAGGCAGAGAGGCAGGCAGAGAGAGAGGGGGAAGCAGGCTCCTTGCTGAGCAGAGAGCCCGAGGCAGGGCTCGATCCCAGGACCCTGGGATCATGACCTGAGCCGAAGGCAGAGGTTTTAACCCACTGAGCCACCCAGGCGCCCCCCAAACTCCATTTTAACAAGTTACTTAAACCCTCTTAGCTTCAGTTTTTTTCATCTACAAACTGGGAAAGATTATACACAGCCCTTAAGTGGTTTTTGTGGAGATTAAATAAGACAATGTATGCAAGGTAACTGACATAGACTAAATATTCACTAAATTTTTATAGTATTCTAGTTTGGGTTGTATCCAAGCTTCGTATCACTAGGGCAAATCCATTAAACAAAATGGAAAATTCCCTGAATGTCTTGTTCTTTTTGCAAGGTGTAGCAGGACAAATCATAAAAATGGTCCCTAAGATCCCATCCTCTAGTGTACACATCCTGTATAGTCCTATGCCTTTCATTGTGGTTGAGATCTGTAAATACAATGGGATATCATTCCCATAATTGAGTTAGTAATCAGTGGGGTTTGACTTAATCAGAAAGAAGGTTCTCCTAAGTGGGCCAGAGCTAATCAAGTCAAGCCCTTTAAAAGACTGAAGTGTAAGAAATCCTCTCTTAACAGTCTTGAAGCGATTTTGTAGAAAAGCATCTAGGTGCTAAGGACCTCCATGCTACAACTACAAAAAACCTGAATTCTGACAAAAAAGGAGCTTAAAAAGGACACAAAGTCTTATATGAAAATCTGAACTCTGGCTAACAACTTAATATCTGCTCAGTGAGACACTGAGCAGGTAACCCACTAGAGCCATACTCTCAGTTAAGCCACTCTGAAATTCCTAACTTATAGGACTATGAGGTAATAATGTTGTCTTGTTTTAAGAGGATAAGTTTTTGATAATATCTTAACACATCACTATAAAAATAATACACATCACTGTAATTAAGACCTTGGGGCCATATGTTCATTAGTGATTTGCATGATATTTTTGTAACTGAGTGATGTCTTTGGATTAAGAATTAGTGAATCTTCATTCTGAATACAGGAGGAGATAATTTATCTTTCTCATCATTTTTTCACCATCATAAGTGTACTCTTAATTCCTAATCCCCTATTTCCTCCAAACCCCTGCCCACCTCCCCTCTGGTAACCATCAGTTTGTTCTCTATAGTTAAAGAGTCTGTTTCTTGGTTTCTCTCCTCTTTTTTTCCTTTACTCTTCTGTTTTGTTTCTTAAATTTGACATATGAGTGAAATCACATGGTATTTGTCTTTCTCTAGCTGATGTACTTCAATCAGCGTTATACTATCTATCCCTAGCCATGTCATTGCAAATGGCAAGATTTCATTTTTTTTATAGCTGAATAATAATCCATGTATATATGTAATACTTTTTCTTATCCTTTCACCTATTGAAGGACACTTGAGCTGCTTCCATAGTTTGGCTACTGTAAATAATGCTGTAGTAAACATAGGGGTGCATGTATCCCTCTGAATTAGTTCTTTTATATTTTGGGGGTAAATACCCAGTAGTGTGATTCCTGGATCATAGGGTAGTACTATTTTTAATTTTTTTAGAAACTTCCATACTGTTTTCCAAAATGGCTTCAACAGTTTGCATTCCCATCAACAGTGCAAGGGGGTTCATTTTTCTCCACAGCCTTGCCAAACCTTTTGTTTCTTGTGTTTTTCATTTTAGTCATCCTGAAAGGTATGAGGTGATATCTCAATGTAGCTCTGATGTACAGTTTCCTGATGATCAGTGATGCTGGGCATACTATAATGTAAAGTTGCTGAATCACAACACTGTTCACCTGAAACAACTAACACACTGTGTGTCAACTATACTTTTAAAAAAATACAAAAGGGATTTAACAATAGTATGAACATACAGAATAATTAACAAACATGAAGATGGCAACTGAAATTATAAACCTACAAAGTAGAAAGAAAAAAGAATGAAGAAAAATGAAAGACTAGGGACTTGTGGGACACCATCAAGTGGACCACCATATACATAATGAGAGTCAAAGAAGAGAATGAGAAAGGGACAGAATGATTATGTGAGGAAATACTGGCCCTAAACTCCAAAAACTTGAGTAAAGACCAGAATCTACAAAACCAAGGAATGCAACAAACTAGAAATGAGATAAACTAAAAGAGATCTAGACTGAGCACATTATACTCAAAGTTTTGAAGGCCAAAGACAAAGAGAATCTTGAAAATAGCTAGAGAGAACCTATCAGATATAAAGATCATCAATAACATTATCAGCTGACTTCTCAGAAACTTGGAGGCCAAAAGGTAGTGTGATAGTATTTTTTGATAGTATTTTTTTTAAAAGACAGACAGATTGAATGACTGATTGATTTCTTAGGGTTAGCGAGAGTGAGCATGTGCAAGGAGGGGCAGAGGGAGGGAAAGTCTTAAGCAGACTGCATGCAAAGAATGGAACCCAATGTGGGTGGGACTTGATTCCACGATCCAGAGATCATGACCTGAGCCGAAACCAAGAGTCGAATATTCATCTGACTGTGCCAACCAAGCACCCAGATAATATATTTTAAAGTGTTCAAATAAAATAACTGTCAGCTGGGAAATTCCTAGCAAACAAAATATCCTTCAAAAAAGAGGGAGAAATTGAAACATTCCTAAACTGAGGGAGTTCATTAAAACTAGACAAGAAATGCTAAAGGAAGGTGTTCAGGTTAAAATGAAAGGAATGCTATATAGTCACTCAAAAGATGAAGAAGAAATAAGTATCTATGGAAAAGATACATATAGGGGCAAATATAAAACCCACTATACTTGGAATTTTGGTTTGTAACTCTAGGTTTGTTCTCTATGTATTTAAAAGACAAAAGCATAAAAGATATTTAGAATATGTTACTGTGCATAAAATGTATAGAAATGTAATTTGTGACATGAGAAACAGCTGCAGAAAACTACAGTTTTGTATATGATTCAATTAAGTTCATATCAATTCAAAACAGACCATTATGACATTAGGATATTTGATATGTTATTTAATACCATGATAATTACCATGAAGAAAATATCTAATGATTATACATAAAAATGAGATGGGAGTCACAATGTGTCCCTGTTTGAAATAGACAAACAAAAAAAGAAGGCAGCAATGGAGAAAATGATGAAAAAAAGCAGTAAGACAAAGAAAAGGTACCAAAATGGCAAAAGGAAATTCTTACTCATCAACACTTCCTTAAAATACAAATGGATTAAACCCCCAATTAAAAGACATAGACTGAGAAAATGTATTAAGAGATGATGTAAATGCTGGTTACCTACAAAAGATTCAACTTAGATTAAAAGACACAAATAAGCTGGAAAAGAAAGAATGATAGAGTATTTTTCATGAAAACCGTAATTAAGAAAGCAGGGGTGACTACACAGACATCAGACAAATGGACCTTAAGTGAACAAACTATTACAACTGGCAAAAAGATATTGTACATTGATAAAAGAGTCAATTTATCAAGAAGATATAACATTAAACATAAATGCACCAACAACAGAACAACAAGATATATGAAACAAACACTGACAGACCGGTAAGTTGTACCACAGTTAAGGGCAGACACAACAGGTAAAACTTTCCAAACAGTAAGGAAAAGGAAAAAAGCAAGTTGAAGAAAACCACAAAAATATGTAAGATAGATCTGTGCATTCCATGGTATGTTGAAAAGAAATATACATTTAACATTAGTACATTTCACTAAATGTAAATTTTATATAAAAAGGAAAGCTTGTAAATCTTTACAAATTCCAGCTCACAATATGCATGCTAAGGGGGCATAGGTGGCTCAGTCGGTAAGTGTCCAACTTTTATCTCAGCTCATGTCTTGATCTCGTGGTTTTGAGTTCAAGCCGCACATTGCATAGAGCCTACATGAAAACTTTTTTTAATTTTTAAAGAAGATATGCATGCTAAACCATTTAGGTTAAGTGAAATGATGTCTATAATTGACATTAAAATGCATAAGATGTGTAATAATAGATAGATAGCTTAGTAGATAAACAGAAATGTAATAAATCAAGTATACTAAAACATTAATGGAAGACTCAAGGAGGTGAGCTTATGGGAAAGTACTGTGAAATTCTGTTCACCATGCTGTGTGCTGGAACTTATCATAATAAAACACTGGAAAAGAGAGATGGAATAGAAAATATTATTAACACATAAAGGAGGTAAGATTTCAGATAAAGGAAAGTTAAAGATATAAAAAGGTCCATCACTAGAAAGACAATTCTACATGTACATGTACCTAACAACAGAGCTTCAACACACAAGAAGAAAAAACTGAGAAATGCAAGGAGAAAACAACAAATCAACAATTATAGTGGGAGACATCAACGTTCTCTCTCAATATTAGACAGAACACCATTAGAGATATAAAAGCCCTGAATATAATCAACCAGCATAACTTAATTAAAATTTATAGAATACTGCAGCTAGAAACAACAGAATATATGAAAGGAAAAAATAAAAAAATATATACCATTTCTAGGTTTTAAATTAGAGAAGAATGAACACAGTAAAAGTGAAACAAAAGCATCAAAATTCATATGGCACAGTATTTAAAACAGTAAGGGAATTTATACCATCAAGTGCATATATTTTTTTAAAAAGCAAGATCTAAAATCCACCTTAATTAGCTAGAAAAAGAAGAATAAATGAAACCCAAAGAAGATGGTACGATAAAAATGAGTGGAAATCAGTGAAATGGAAAAAGGTGAAACAGAGGAATCAATGAAACCCAAAGCTGGTGTTTTTGAAAATGATACTAAAATTGCTAAACCTCTCAAGAGACTAAACAAGGAAAAAAGATAAGACACAAATTATCAACAGAAATAAAAGATGAGAGATCATGACAAAGCCTACAAAACATGAAAAAAAACCAGAATATTATGAACAAATTTATACCAATAAATTTGACTATTTAAATGAAATGGGCAGGGGCACCTGGGTGGCTCAGTGGGTTAAGCCTCTGCCTTCAGCTCAGGTCATGATCTCAGGGTCCTGGGATCGAGCCCCGCCTCGGGCTCTCTGCTCAGCGGAGAGCCTGCTTCTCCCTCTCTCTCTGCCTGCCTCTCTGCCTACTTGTGATCTCTGTCAAATAAATAAATAAAATCTTTTTAAAAAAATAAATGAAATGGGCAAATTCATTAAAGACAAAATTTACCAAAACAGATCTAAGGAGAAATAGTCTAAATAGCCTTACACTTATTAAATAAACTGAAGCTGTTAAAAAAAAAACACACATACACAGAAAACTACATACAGGCCCATGACTTCACTGGAGAATTCTATCAAACTTTTAAGAATTAAACTTCAAGAAGATAGAGAAGGTGGGAAAACTTCCCTACTCACTCTGTATGAGAACAGTATTACTGTGATAGCAAAACTAGAAACATATATAAGAAATCTATAAAGGAACATGCATACTTAATACTGAGGTAAAAACATGGTGGAAATATTAGCAAAAGAAATACAACAATAAGGGCCCCTGGTTGGTGCAGTCACTTAGGCACCCAGCTCTTGGTTTTGACTGGGGTTGTTCTGCATTGGGCTCTGCACTCAGTGCAGAGTCTGTTTGAGATCTCTCCCTGTGCCACTCCTGCTCATGCTCATTCTCTCTCACTCTCCCTCTTTCTCTCTAATAAGTAAATACATAAATCTTAAAAAAAAAGAAATACAACAATATATAAAAAGTGTAATGTACCATGACCAAGCAAGGCTTATTCTAGGAATGCAAGACTGATTTTTCTAGATTACCAAGACAGACACATTAAGAAGCATTTGAAGAAAGTAAGCATCTACCACACCTGGCAGGTGGTCTCAGCTAGTACCAACCCCCTCCCCACCCTGGCAACCAGGCTCCCACCTTCCACACTTGATAGGTGGCCTCAGCTGGGACTGGTGTCCCTCCAAAGTGGCACCTGAGAGATATGGCTCCTGGGGGTGATGGTGGCTAACCTTGCTTACCAGCATATTAGCCAACAGTTTCAGCCCAGCCATAATAGGAAGACACAGGCAGCCCACACAAGGGACAGCTCTGGGGGCCTGGTTCTGGTTGACTCGTGGGGACTGCACTTCTGGGCCCCAGAGAAGATGCCTTTTACATAATGCCACTCCTTCAAGACCAAGAGAAGTAGCTATTCTAATACATAAAAACAAACACAAAGAGAGAAAAAGAGGACACAGAAGAATGTGTTCCAAACAAAATAACAAGACAAAATCTCAAAAAAGAACTAAACAGAGATAAGCAATCTACCTGATAAAATGTTCAAAGTAATGGCCATAGAGATGCTCATCAAACTCAGGAAAAGAATGGATAAAGACAGTGAGAACTTCAATAGATACAAAATATTTTCAAAGAACCTATTAGAGCAAAAAGAATACAATAACTATTATTGTACATTTGATGAAAAACATTGATGTTACAAATATATAAAAAGATATACCATGCTCATGGACTAGAAGAATTAATACTATTAAAATGTCCATACTACCTAAAAATGATCTACAGACTCAATACAATATCTATCAAAATATCAATAGCATTTTCTACAGAACTAAAACAAAGAATCCTAAAATTTGTATGTAATCACAAAAGACCCCAGACTGCCAAAGCAATCTTGAGAAAAAAGAACAAAGTTAGAGGTACTTGGAAGTAGCACCAGATTTCAAACTATACTACAAATCTATAGTTACAAAGCTAATGAAAACAGTATGGTACTAGCACAAAAACAAAAACAAAAAACAGATATATAGATCAGCGGAACAGAAGTGAGAACCCAGAAATAAACCAACATTTGTACAGTTAATTAATCTACCATGAAGAATGTAAGAATATACAATGGGAAAAAGCTGCAGTCTTCAATAAATGTTATTGGGATAACTGGACAGCTACATGAGAAAGAATGAACAAAACCACTTCCTTACACCCTGGACAAAAACAGGCTCAAAATAAAGTCCTAAATGTAAAACCTCAAACCCTAAGATTCCTAAAAGAAACCATAGGAAGTAAACTGTAGGACATAAGTCTTAGCAATATCTTTTTGAATCTATATCAAGCAAGGGGCAAAAAAAGCAAAAGTAAGTAACTGGGACTACATCAAATTAAAAAGCTTATGCACAGCAAAGGAAGACATCAACAAAACGAATAGGCAACCTAATGAATGGGAGAAGATATTTACAAATGATATACCTGATAAGTGGTTAATATCTAAAATACATAAAGAACTCATACAACTCAACATATACACACACACATAAAAACAATCCAATTACAAAAAGGCAGAGAACCTAAACAAACTTTTTTCAAAGACAACATACAAATGGCCAGGAGACACATGAAAAAAATGCTCAATATCACTCATCATCAGGGAAATGCAAATCAAAGGAAAAATGAGATACCACCTCACACCAATCAGAATGGCTAGTATAAAAAAGACAAGAAATAACAAGTGTTGATGAAAATGTGGAAAAAAGGGAAGCAGCGTGCTCTACTGACATGGGAAAAAAATTGGTACAACTACTATGGGAAATTGTACAGAGGTTCCTCAAAAGATCAAATAGAGGTGTGGAGTCAAGATGGCGGAGAAGTAGCAGGCTGAGACGACATCAGACAGCAGGAGATCAGCTAGATAGCCTATCAAACCATTCCGAACACCTATGAATCCAACAGGAGATCGAAGAGAAGAAAAACAACAATTCTAGAAACAGAAAATCGACCACTTTCTAAAAGGTAGGACCAGTGGAGAAGTGAATCCAAGGCCACGGGAAGATAGACCCCAGGGGGAAGGGCCGGCTCCCGGCAAGAGGCGGAGCACAAAATCAGGACTTTTAAAAGTCTGCTCCACGGAGGGACATCACTCCAGAGGCTAAACTGGGGTGAAGACCTCACGGGGACAACGTGGACTCAGGTCCCGCGGGGTCACAGAAGGATCGGGGGTGTCTGAGTGTCACAGAGCTCACAGGTATTAGAGCGGGGAAGCCGGCTGCGGAGACAGAGCCGAGGTTTCCTAGTGGTCTGTGACACGGACCGGTGCTCTGTGGCACAAGCCGGTGCTCTGTGCGAGGGGTCCCCACAAGATCCGGGGAGACTCCGACCCGGGAGAGCTCAGGGATCTACGGGGTTCGGAGACTCCAGGTGGGACTCTGCCAGAGACAGAGACGCTTGGTCACAGGCTGGGTGAGCTCGGAGCACTCCCAGAAGCCAGTGAGACGGGACTGCTTACGCACGATTTTCTCTGAGCGCGGTCTCCGGGCGCGCGCGGTCTCTAAGCGTAAACGGGGGCTGGGGAGACCGAAGGGATTAAACACTTTTCCATGAAGGCGCACTGAAGACTGGGGCCCCTAGCTCTCGGCTCCTCTGAACCGGAGATTGGGAGGCCGCCATTTTCATTCCCGTCCTCCGGAACTCTACGGAAAGCGTTCAGGGAACAAAAGCTCCCAAAAGCAAACCTGAGAGGATTACTTAGCCTGGCCCCTGGTAAGGGCGGTGCAATTCCGCCTGGGGCAAAGACACTTGAGAAGCACTACAACAGGCCCCTCCCCCAGAAGATCAAAGAAATACAGCCAAGACCAAGTTCACTTAACAAGGAGAACAGCGGATTCTTATCTGGACAAAATGACAAGGTGGAAAAACTCATCACAAAAAATAGAACAGGAGGCAGGACTGAAGGCTAGGGACCTAATCAATACAGACATTGGTCATATGTCAGATCTGGAATTCAGGATGACGATTCTCAAGGTACTAGCCGGGCTCGAAAAAGGCATGGAAGATATTAGAGAAACCCTGTCAGGAGAAATAAAAGCCCTTTCTGGAGAAATAAAAGAACTAAAGTCTAATCATGTTGAAAT
>ML097234.1:32521-103684 GCA_003697995.1 Taxidea taxus jeffersonii | reverse complement strand
TTTGTCCAATTCATTCAAAGTAGTTAAACATGGGTCATTCCTTTTACACAGTGGCATTAATAATCATTGACGGTTTGATGGCATATATTTACTTAGACCCATCATTCTTTTTCTATTGGCAAATAATTAACAAGATTTCTTCCAAGAAGTAGGCTCCATTCTGAAGCTTAAATGTCAAATGCACAAGACCTGTCCTCTAAGGAGCAAGGATCATGTATACGCTAATAAAACTGGTACAGTATCAAGGCTGAGGCCGGACATTGTGGATTCTGAATCTATAAGTCTTAAAATGTTCAGTTTCAGTAAATGCTGTTACTCACTCTGAGGATCCCCATCAGTCGATTTTGATGTGCAGTCTGGACAGCCAAAACATGTCCGGAACACATGCTGTTATTTAGCACAATGGGCAGGGTTCTCCCCACCAATGTGAGATTCAGTCATTCTAACATGCCAGTATGTCCCCTGGTTTTCCAGGAAAGCTCACCTACCTGAAGAGAAAAACTTCATCAACTCTGCACCTTCCGAATTTAAAAAT
Organism: Taxidea taxus jeffersonii; assembly: GCA_003697995.1. Lineage (NCBI taxonomy): Eukaryota > Metazoa > Chordata > Mammalia > Carnivora > Mustelidae > Taxidea > Taxidea taxus. The sequence goes on along the minus strand of ML097234.1, from coordinate 103,149 downwards.
ATTCAGTGTGCTCATTTCTGAAGAAAGCCATTTTAAAGTTAAATGTTTAATTTTTTTATTGTTGGCTTAACAAGAGAAAGAACTATGACAGTGTAGAATGTATTAATACATCACCCCAGATCTCGTCTCTCCTTCCACGGACCTCCACTCCTCCATCCACAGGGATCAAAAGGGAGCTCAGGACTCCCGTGTCCCTAGAAATTTCCGCCACCGCACTCCCACCTAACTTCCTAATCTCTCTGCCATTCTTTATTTCAAGATCATTAACTATAATCCTACCTAGCTTCAACACTCCAAACCCTTTCCTCTGTGCCCTTGAAAACAAGTGCCAACATTTTCTGACACAGGACCCTGTAAACAGTTAAAAATAACTAAGGGTCTCCAAAGAGCTTTTGTTTACATGGGTTATATTTACTATTCTTTGCTGTGTTCAAAACTTAAAAGAGATTTTAAAGTATTTATTAATTCATTAAAAATAAACTCATTGCATATTAACAAATTCATTTTTATGAAAAAATTTATTTTTTTGAAACCAAAAAATTAGTGAGAAGAGTAGCATTTTACATTTTTGCAAGTCTCTTTAAGGCCTGGCTTAATAGAAGACAGCTGGAGTCTTTTATCTGCTTCTGCATTCAATCTGTTGTGATATGCTATTTTAGTTGAAGTATATGAAGAAAATCCGGCCTCACCCAGATATATGGTTAGAAAAGGGAGGAATATTTTAAGAATCGTTTCAGATAATTGTAGATATTCTTTAACACTGTATCTATCAAAACCCAACAAATGGTAGTTTCTTAAAAGTGAGTTTTAATGTAGAATCTAAAGCGATATTGATAAACTTATTTTTACTTGGTTATATTAAAATCCATTAGTCTGTCTTGCACTCCGAATGGGTATCTCACCCACACATGATTTTTTAACACCATGCCTCACTCATTTGTAAACCATTGCTTCACTGAGTTATGGAGATGTCCCAAATGCTGACACATCTCACTATACAATATTTAAAAATTATACCTGTTACTATCACTGATTTCATCAAAAGGGTCTTCAACTACTGGGAAACTATCACCTTGGTGGATAAAAGTTTTTCCAAAGTCCAAACTATACTTAAAAGTTCAAATTTTATTATTGGCAACATATATTATCAGTTGTCTTCCTTTAAGTAACAGTTCATTTGATTTATTCCTGAGAAGGGGCCTAATACCCAAGCTTGGATAACCATTATTATTATTATCTTTCTCTCTCTCTCTCATTGTTTCAAGTCAGAACAATCTTCAGGGGAAAGAAGTGGTTAGTTCAGTGGGTGGCTCAACCAGTTGCACCCGTGCTTTTCTTTAAGCCACCCAAAAAGGTTCTACTTACCTTGGGAAGTAGAAAAACTATTTTCTGAATATGTCCTATTTAATCACAGTATCTTGAACAGACATGCAATCCAAGGCCAAGATCAAATAAACTGCTGCTCTAGAACTCATGAGCAATCATCAGCAAAACTCCCTGAATGTTGTGTGTACTTCAAGAGCGGTCTACGTTTGTACAAAGAGAGTGAGAATCATTATAACATACTGACATCATCCTATAATCTCTTAATAAAACTTTTTGTCAGGACGCCTGGGTGGCTCAGTTAAGTGTCTGCCTTTGGCTCAGGTGATGATCCTGAGGTCCTGGGATCAAGTCCCGCATCAGGCTCCTTGCTTAGCGGGGAGCCTGCTTCTCTTTCTGCAGCAACCCTTGCATGTGGATGCTATCTCTCTCTCTCTCTCTGACAAAAATCTTTTAAAAGATTCTTTTTGTTAACTTCAAAAAACAAGCTTTCTCTTCTGGTACTTCCACTTTTTCTTCATGCCAATTAGTATGTCTTTGGTATAGAGAGCTTATATAAACCTTACTCAAAAATGATTAGCTTATCAGGAAAAGTTGGCTTCTCTCAAAATGAGAAGGGAGAGCATCTTTCTGGTTGGTTAATTTAGGACTCATGGTCCAAGAGGAGTCTTGTGTTTCCAAGGGAGTCATGAGCATGTGACATTTCTGGTACAAAAGATAGCACTGCTTTTTTTCCAGGAGAAGGTTCTCCTTTCCAACAGTGAGGAAACCTTTCTCAGAGGCCCTCGGGCACCATATGTCCACATGTCCATCAAAAGGCAAGCAGAAGGAATGGAATCTCCAGGAGTGGTTAGCACTGACCCAGATTTACCCTTGAGATTTAGGTAAGGTCACGTTCTCTATGGGACGAATACCTGCAGAAAATCAGGTTTCGTTCAAGAAAGGAGACAGTGAGAAGGAGGACTGGAGAAGTCGCTGTTGGTGCCCTGCTCACGGACACTTTGCTCTCACCCCTGCACAGGAAGGCCTTGCTGACTCCAAACCCCTCTGACCCCTGGCTGGAGGGCTTTTTACTGGGCACAGAGCTGTACGCAATGCACAGGACAAACCAGAAGTACCAGAATTAAGGGTCCAGAAGCAGCCCTTACACAGCAAGCTGGATAAGTATCCAGATTTCTGGGTACTCATATGAGATAACTGAGGTGCACTGTCCATGCCCCACAGTTCACCAGTGAAATAAGTCACAGCAGTCACCCCGGAACACACTTTTTACTTTCTGCCTGCCTTGCCCTGTCTCATTTCTTCACTTCCTATGACAGTGTTTCCTATTAAGTTCTTCCTAATGAACTATTTGCAAAACATCTTTGTCTCAGGGTCAGGTGCCAGGGGAACCCAGCGCAAGGCAACAGAGCTCCTCCCTCAAAAAAGTGCGGGCTTTGTTCTGAAGCCCCCCTTCAGAACAAAGAATTCTTCAATTCTTTGTTCTCAAGAGGCCTTTACTATATCCTTCTCCCGAAGAGTTCCTGTTCCCTGCCAAGACTACAAAAAGGAACACAGGCTTATTGTTTAAATGGACACACCAAATAGTTTTATTAAGTGCACAGCATCAATCAAGGCTGCTGGGCTTAGAACGCCTTTCTCAGGGATCACGTCCAGCCTCTGCCTCAAGGGCAGCCCTTGGTGGCCACATTCCAACCCAAGGGTAGCCAATCCTTGGCAGACAGTGCCCAGATAGTATGAAAAAATTAGACAATCCCCTTTCTGCATAAGGAATAACACGGAGGGCACTGGGAGATGGAGCGGAGAAGTGAGTTGGGGGAAATCGGAGGGGGAGACGAACCATGAGAGACTGTGGACTCTGAGAAACAAACTGAGGGTTTTAGAGGGGAGGGGGTGGGGGGATGGGTGAGCCTTATGGTGGGTATTAAGGAGGGCACGTATTGCATGGAGCACTGGATGTGGTGCATAAACCATGAATGTTGGAACACTAAAAAGAAATAAAAGGGAAAAAATATCCTCAAAAAAATCATAGGGGTGCCTGGGTGGCTCAGTGGGTTAAAGCCTCTACCTTTAGCTCAGGTCATGATCTCAGGGTCCGGGGATCAAGCCCCGCATCGGGCTCTCTGCTCAGCAGGGAGCCTGCTTCCTCCTTTCTCTCTCTGCCGGTCCCTCTGCCTACTTGTGATCTCTGTCAAATAAATAAAATCTTTTTTTAAAAAAAGAAAATCATAAAAAAAAGAAAAAGAAAATTTAAATTGGGAAATACCAAAAATTTCACCATGTGCCATGAGCGGGAGTTATTAACCGTTTGTCAGAGCCACAAGGCAGTCACGAGAAATTACTGTGAACCACAAACGCATGACGTACAAAGAAATGATCGAGGAGGGAGAGGAAAACTCCAAGCAGACAGTATCAGTTCGAAAGGGAGCAGGTCGACCAGGAAAAGTCAAACTTTATTAAGAGGGTAGCTGTGGAACCCAGAGTCACAAAGCTGAGGTGTTTTGTTTTGTTTTTTAAGATTCTATTTATTCATTTGACAGAGATCACAAGTAGGCAGAGAGGCAGGCAGAGAGAGAGGGGGAAGCAGGCTCCCCGCTGAGCAGAGAGCCCGATGCAGGGCTCGATCCCAGGACCCTGAGATCATGACCCGAGCCGAAGGCAGAGGCCTGAACCCACTGAGCCACCCAGGCGCCCCCAAAGCTGAGGTTTCAAGAGCCCTGTCTGCTGCTACCTTTCCTTACAGCCACAGAACTCACTTTCTGGGAGAGTCCATCTCCTTATTGGCCACGTCTATTTTGATGCCAGTTCCCCTGATATGAACAAGTTTGAGTAAGCATCTACCCATCAGCATCATAATCATAACGCTTTTAGAATAATCACATAAAAAGCTGGGCTTTTTTTTTCAATATACAATGAGGTTTTTCTTTTTTTTTTTTAATGCAGTCCCCATTTCACAACAATATGAATACACTTGACACTACTGAACGAACACTTAGAAATGGTTAAGAGGACCTGTACCCCTGGGGTAAATAATACATTATGTGTTAATAAAAATAATTTTTAAAAAATGGTTAAGAGGGTAAATTTAGGTTACAAGCTTTTTACCACAAAAATATCCCTATTTCTCTCAGATAATAAAAAGGAAATAAAGAATGGGACGTGGTGCACTCTTAGAGAAGAGTTGAGAATAAATCATCTTGTCTTGTGATACACCCACATAATAATGGTATTTCCCAGAATAATAGAATGTTACCACTCAGTTAAGAATTTTTTTTAAAAAACCCTGTTCTTCTACTCTTTTTTTTAAAGATTTTTTATTTATTTATTAGAGAGAGAGAGAGAGCGAGCACAGGCAGACAGAGAGGCAGGCAGAGGAAGAGGGAGGAGCAGGCTCCCCGCCAAGCAAGGAGCCCGACGCGGGACTCGATCCCAGGACTCGATCCCAGGACGCCGGGATCATGACCTGAGCCAAAGGCAGCCGCTTAACCAACTGAGCCACCCAGGCGTCCCCTTCTACTCTCAACCCAATACCCAAATTGAGCATATGAAAGGATTAAAAGTAGTTGGAAATTAGAAGAGGAATTTGGAAATAAACTGATTTGCAGTGATTGCATATAGGCTGGCGAACACACCAGGAGTCAGATTCCTCTCTAAGTGCCGGAAGGATCTCGAATCAGGCTAGCGTGCCACTTTACAAGAGAGTGAAAGAAAGATCACTTCATTGGATCTACACACCAGACAGTCAGCACAGCTTCATCCCACGTCTTATCCTGGAGAGTCTGCTGAGGAAAGAAAATGAGGCTGCAAGTGTCACCAGATGACCAGGTGCTAAGGAAGGAGTCAGTAGCCAGCCAGCCAGCCAGTCAAGGGCAATCAGAGATGAGTTTGCCCTGTGGAAGGAACCCAGAGGGAGAGAGAGAAACCCCTGCAAGGAGATGGAAAGGCCAAGCGTTCCGGGGTCTGATGAACCCAGAAAGATACCCTCCCAAAGCTCAGCTTGAACCACCCTCCAGATCTAGGCAGCATTGGTGCTAGATCACTAAACAGTGGCAGGCAAGCAGGAACATTCTTGTCTGCTCTACCCTTCTGCTTCCCTCAGCTCTAAACCTAGAGCGGTCTGAAATTGCTCTAGGAGCACCACGGAAAAACAAAGAACCAACCAAACATAATCTCCACCCACCCACTGGCAGCCAGCCCGCAGCAAGCTGACTAGGAGAGAGAAGCTTTACCTTCAAATGAAATTTAATATTTTGACAGGACAAATTACTGACTAAAGATTGTCTTATTACCTAAAAACGACCATCAACATCACGGGACCTCCTTTAAATGCCATCAAAAGCCTACAAAAGAGCCAGACCCTCAGGATAAATGCAAACAAGACACTGGGAGACAAAAATAAAGTTGCTTTATAATTACACCCCCATGAACCCTGCTTATTCACAGGAAAGGTTACAGATATTTAATTTTAGGAAACACTTAGACTGGATAAAAGCAAAAAAGGCTCAATCTGATCATATAAACTTTACGTTTTAAAAATAACACGAGAAAATACCACAAGCCCTTAATTAAACAGGAACAATCGTTTCGAGGAGCAAAGGTACGAACAACATAAGATAGCATGACAATTTATCTTGACTTGATGTCTAGACAGTTAAAGGAACTGGAGACATCTACAACACCATGAATTTTTCCATAGAGAAAATGCTGTAAATTCTATTTTCCGAATTGCAGACCTATCATTTTGCAAAGCATACTGTCTAAGACCACAGGGCCTAGTTTCCTCTCAATATTCTTGGAGTTTCTGCAACACGGATAATGCAGCAAATACAAATTTTAAGGATGACAAGAACAATAATAATATTAATAAAACTAATCATAATTTACTGAGCATCGACCCTGCCGGGCTCGATGCTGTAAGACTGACATGCAGGCTCCTATTTGATTTTTTTCTCGCTAATGTTGGGCAGTTACTAGTTCCACCATCCCCGTTCCTGGAGAGAAAGACATTACGGCAAGGAAAGGTGAAATAATTTGCCCAGGACGGTGGAACTAGTAACTGCCCAAGCCAAACCCAGCACCCTCACCGTTTTAATGGGTGTTACTTGCCTGAGAAAACCTTCAGAATAATGAGAGGGGTTTTTTTGTGGGGTTTGGGGGTTTTGTTTTGTTTTAATGAGAGGGGTTTTAATGTATTGATCACCAGGCAATGATCTCTGACTTCACAGGGGTCCCAGGCGGCTTTAACATCTAAGCCACTGGGGCAGTCGGAGCAGACATGTCGTCTCCAGACAGACAGAAGCCCACCTTCACGTGGGCCTGCACTGAACTTGCCTGAATGAACCAATCCTCTGCCCCACCCCTCTACCCCCAGCTATCAGCAGTGCCTTTATTAGGTCCTAAAATGATTAAGGGGCGCCTGGGTGACCCAGTGGGTTAAAGCCTCTGCCTTCGGCTCAGGTCATGATCTCAGGGTCCTGGGATCGAGCCCTGCATCGGGCTCTCTGCTCAGCGGGGAGCCTGCTTCCTCCCTTCTCTCTCTGCCTGCCTCTCTGCCTACTTGTGATCTGTCAAATAAATAAATAAAATCTCTAAAATGATTAAAATAAATCCTCTTTGCAATTCCCATCAGCAGCACAATTATTAACAACTACAATGATCTCCCTATGTTCCTGGCTTACCTAGAGACAAATTTCAGGAATCTGTTAAAATTACTTCTGGCCATCAAGCAGAAAAATAAATGTACTTTCTGTAATTCCTTCTTAATAGCATTGGACCTGTTTACCAGAGCAACTCGACCTGCAAACCACCACATAGTTCTCCCCAGTGACAGCGCGCTGACACTTTTCCTTCTGCTAAAAAACACAACAACACCCATCTTCCTTATTACAGCCTTGATGCTTTCTACATTGGTAGATTCTAATATTTTGTCTGTAAATTATCCCTCATACCTGTGCAAACCGTGTGCGGCTTGTGCTTCTTCTATAAATAAATAATATATCCTTCTCTACAGCAAGGAAATAACATACCAAAGCCATATAATCATTCCTATACACTTATTATCTTCAGAATAACATTTTTGCTTCAACTGGGATTTTGTCAGAAAATCCAATTGGGTAGCGTGCTCAGCCGCATCCAAAGTGCCTCGGGTCACACGGGGGAGCCTTCACTCTGCCCTGCTCTTCTGGGTTCCAAAGGGTGGCCCTGATCGAGGGCACAGCCTGCCCCCTTCACCCAGGCTTCTCAGTCCTAGGCTTGTTTCCTTAACATCCTACCATCCCTCCTGCTTCCCTTAATTGCCACATCCTCATTAACTCCATTGTCCTCATCAGATGACTCAGGGATCACAGAGTGATGATTGGTAGGTAAATGAATCACATTAGCAATCAGTTTACTTGAGGCTGACCCTGCCTCCTTTTCGGTGTGAGTTAGGGAATTAACGGAGTCAAGGGAATGACAGAGGGGAGAGGGAGGGGGAAGGAAGGAAGGATAAAGGAGGGGAGGAAGGGAGGAGGACAAGTGGCATTTCAGCCATTTACAGCAATGCACCTAGAAGAGATGTTACGTGATAAAGGCATTACGTGATGCTATTCGCACCGTGGCAACAGTTCTCTGAAAGAATGGGATGTTTTTGTTTTGTTTGTTTTTAAGAATGTGATGTTTTAGATGAACGCCCGGAAGAGTTTTATGAAGAGAATCTAGAGTTTCTCCTTGATTCTTCTACTCAGTCTTTTTCCCCCCAAATAATTCCCTGTCATTTGGTTGGGGTGGGGTGCAGAGTGGAAAAAAATAAACCACCCTGTATCTAGCTTTTATTCAACATGGGTATGGATTTGAAATCCAGGCCATCTGTCCAATAGGACTGGATTACCTACCAAATGTGCTGAAATACCTAAAACACTTTTTTAAACCCCAGAGGCACTTCTGCCTTGCCCGTTATATGCTGAACCTCAAATATTCACATAGACGTGACTGAGAAAAATAGGACTTGAAACAGATTATTCTGTACAAATACAGTGGCCTCAAGATTCTTACACCATGTTGGTGAATGGCAGGTGTTATGGGCTGAATTCTGACGCTAAGGTCCTACGCTCCCAATATCTCGGAATGTGAGTGTACTTGGAGACAGAGCCCTTCAAGAGGTGAGAAAGGTAAAATGAGGTCATATGGCAGATACGACTGGTGTCCGTACAAGAGGACATTAGGACACAGACACGCAGAGGGAAAACCGAAGGAGAACACAAGAAGGTGGCCATCTACGAACCAAGGAGAGGCGCCTCAGAAGCAATCCATCCTGCCAACACCTTGATCTCCAACTTCTAGCCTCCAGAACCATGAGAAAGTACATTTCTGTTCGTTAAGCCCCCCAGGCTGTGGTACCTTGATAGGGCAGCCCAAACTGACTAACAGAGTGTACCATATCCCAGGCCACATCCAAGTTCCCACAGTTCCCAAGGCAGAGACTAAAGTTGTTTAACCTCAGATACGCTAAGGATATGAAAGGAACTCCAAAATTACAATATGTAAATGGGAGGAAAGGTCAAATTAACATAAAAATACCATGTGTTGTGGGTTCTTACCAATTTTCAAAATGAGCTGTACATAACAGGTTGGAGCCAAACATTTTATGAATATCAGAGGCCTGGAAAGATGAAAATGAGAGCTTTTTGGTGCTTTTCATCTCTTTTTCTACAACGCAGACCAAGACTTCTAAGAGTCCTTTGGGATTTGGGGGATTGGGGGGGTAAAACATGGAGCGATCTGTGGGCAAATCAAACAACCTGATCTTATGCCATGGTCTTCCTAATTCCACCCTGAATAGATGCCTTCATCAAAAGCCAACATTTCCTGATATTGCACTGAAAACTGAGAGGGAATTAGAAACAGAACTGTCATAGAAACATCTGCATTTCTGTCAAAGAAAGCATGAAGCATTATCTTGCAAATCGTGTGAGGATGTTTCAGTGTTAATGGTTATGAATTTTCCATTTGGATATAGAAGCATTATATTTAAGAATCAGGGCGCCTGGGTGGCTCAGTGGGTTGGGCCTCTGTCTTCAGCTCGGGTTATGATCTCAGGGTCCTGGACCGAGTCCTACATTGGGCTCTCTGCTCAGCAGGGAGCCTGCTTCCTCCTTTCTCTCTCTCTCTCTGCCTGCCTCTCTGCCTACTTGTGATCTCTCTCTGTCAAATAAAAACAAAATTAAAAAAAAAAAGAATCAGCTTTCCCCATTACAACTGTCTTCATCTTTTATTACATTAACACATTTTACTGAGTTGTAGTCATCTCTGATGATGTGCTTCATTCTGTAAGTCAAAGGCCCGTATGTGTATGTGTGCACACACGTGAGACTGTGTGTGCGACAGTGTGTGCCCGTTAAAATGAGAAAGCAAGGCATCCACAAGAGCTTAGACATCATGAATAATAAAAATGATCTATTTCAAAGAATTTCAAAAGGTCTCTTCATGCATTTTTAGGAATTTTCAACAGGGAACAAAGACAAAATAACCATCCTAAATACCATTAGTCGTTTCTTGGTGTTTTCTTTTCCGTTCCCTTTTTCTCTCCCTTCTGCTCATCTATTTTTAGTTCCTGGCTTCCATTGATCTTTAGAGATTCTTAACCTTCTGCAACTCCACATTATTTTCTAGAGGCAGATTTGTCTACATGCCTCATTTCTAGGATTCTGCTGTTATTAGCCTAATAAGTATTCTTCCACATACTTGCTGCAAAGTGGTTTTCTAACAGCACAAATAAATGAATAAATAAAAAATGTGACTTCATTTGCTGCACAGGAGATTTGTACTTAAAAATAAGCTGCAGCTTTTATTTTCTATGCTTGTAAGAAATCTGCAAATCCATCAGGTCAAAATAACTAGCACATACAAAATGCCTGTTACTTACCGCCAATTTTATTTTTAAGAGACATTTCAATAGTTGGCAGAATTGTCAATCTACACATTTTCCTTTGATTATAGAGGAGACAGCCTGCCATTATACCAGAAATAGTTAATATTACAGCAGTAGGCAGCCCAGAAACATACAACTACTTCTGCTTTCCGATTTGTATTTATTTGAAAAAGATTTAGGCAGTCTACTTTATGCCAAATTCTTTAAGAAGCTGTTGTATGCTTAGAGCCTACCTTTTATGAGAATCTTAGATTAAGACTTTCGCAATTGTAAGATGTGTTTTTCTCCATAGAAATGTTTCTTACGTGACTTCTACGAATACACTGCTTAGGTTTTTGTTGATATCTATTATATGCTCACCACTGTTGAGGGAGAGGCAGAAAATATTTTTAAAAGATAACCTAGGATCTCCATTTTAAGTTCCTTCCAAATTAGCTAAAGAAGAAAAGATTAAGAAACATGAACACAAGACCAAATTGCACTAAATCTTAAAGATACTCCTGGATGAGTTCTGAAGAGAGAAACTTCAGTGAGAATGGAAACAGACAAAGAAACACGCAGAGAGGTGATTCATATCATCTTTGGAGTGACTGATTGGCTTACTGGCTCGATTCTTTGCCGTGACCTCTACACACAAGCTCTGACATGGGACTGTGTGGTTCCTCCCTCAGAGACCAAGTGTATTTCCCCTGCGTCTGAACTTTGGGAATGATCTTGGGACTTGCTCTGACCAATAAAATATTAGCAAGCAAAGGCCTAAAATGTGCTTCCTGTGAGAAGAGCTGCTCCCAGGTAGTTACTGCTTCCTCAGCCTGTGCCTGGGAATGAACACAGGGGGAGCACACCTAAGCCCAACTTTCTGCCAAGAGCTAAATTCATCTAGACTTGATGTTTGAAGTACAGCTCTCCAGCTGAGCTCAGCCTAGATTAAGCTAACAGCAGACACATCAATTTTTTTTTCAGCCCTGAGTTTTATTACCTAGCAATAGCTGATTGATACACTTGGAGATGGGTTACACCTTGAATAGGTCAAGAGTATAACAGTAAGAAGGTACTTGTTTCTGATACAACATGCTTTGGCAGCCCTGAATATTTCCTATTTCATTTCTTCAATTATCCAGTACTCCATGAGTCTCTATTAGCAGGAATTCTGGTATTTCTTCCTAAAAGCTAGCACCATTTCCCCTCATTTGTGTAGTAACTGTGGTCACTCACTCAACCCAAATTACAGTAGAAGAGACCAAGAGTTTTCCCAGCCCAGCACAAAATCCCAGTTTCCAGCATCCTCTGTCCTCATCACTATTACCTGATGATGCTGTGAAATTCGTCCTGCAGAGATGGCTATCCCTCTCCACTACTACAGGGACAGCCGTACTAGCTGAAGTGTTTGTGCGGGACTCACGAGTACCACATCCCCGGCACTCTCGAGGTTACAGCCTTTTCAAAATGTCTACCTACGTGTTTTTATCTTCAAAGCAGAATTGCTGGGTCGAAGCAGCTGGGTTCAGAGTCCATTGAAGCCTCAAACCCAAGTGGTTTGAGAACCAGGCCTCCCAAAAAAAACCTTCTAGACTGTAGTAGGAAAGAAATGCTCTTCCTTCTCTTTTCTTGACATGAGCTTCTCTTCATAACTCTTTTTTCCCAGGAGACCCAAGTCATCACCATCTAATCAGTCAGAGGGTCTAGTAACTTTCAGAACAAGAGGACAGCTTGTCAATGCCTTTACTTCCATGGAGCAACTTGCCTTTATGGAAAGATGTTCTCCACTCCCCATGATCCTGACCTTCAAAAGCTAACAATTGTGCGTACCGAGAAGTATCATGGGAGGCAACTTTTATTAGCTCATAAAAACATCCTAGGTGCCTATTTGCCTTCTATGTGTATACCTATGATGTCACTTGGGGAGTTCAAGAGAGATTCAGAGGATCTGAATTCCCAGAGGATCTGAATTTCTTATTTACCTTGGATAAGCTGTTGGTAATTTCCTTTCCTAGAATTATTTTTATATTCTCTCTTACCTAGCATCCCACCACAAACACAAAGCCCTAAAGACAAGAATGAATTTGAGGTATTTATATACCATGTACACCTTTAAGAAATGATTTTCGAGTCCCAAATGGGACTCTGCTGTGCCAATGGCATATTACTACGTAACAAGTCTTCAAGTGGCTCTGTATCAAATGGAAGAGACAAAACAGAGTTGTAACTCATTAAACTGCAAAGAGATGTTGTGTTTTGTAGGGGAATAGTGAAAACAGTGCTCATTAACATGATGTATAAACACATTTTTATACAAACATGTAACTATTTTGGATTCAGGAAAATGAAGTTAAAGAATATTTATTGATATGATATTTTTGATATTTTATTAAAAGACAGTTACATGCAATATCACAGCAACACATTCTTATTGTATGTAAACCATGTGTATACATGTAAACACACATTATACAAAAATCTAACATAATGGCTAAAATGTTATTTACTATTTTGGTGGTAGGACGATTAGAATAATTTTTCTTTTTGCTTATTTTCTCATGAGTCTACAAGAAACATCTACTACTTGAATAAAGAAAAACTAAAGGTAATTTTAAGAAAATGTTACCACACATTAAGACCAACCCTCCAAACAAAGTACGTTGGCTCATGGTGAGAAAAACTAGAAATGGTGTAGCAATGCCAACTCTTCACTCCAAGACTCTACTCTTATCTTCTCATACTACTTAGTTCTCTGAGTGTAAATGCAACCCATCTCTCTCCACAAGAAACTCCTTTCTTAAAGAAATTTTTGCAAATAATTTTAAATGGAATGCTTTAGGATTTAAAGTCTTATGTAAAATCTCTTTCCACATCATCAAAACTAAGAATTCATTTACTTGAGAGTCTGACTTGTTTTCTATGTTATTTGCATAAGGACTTAAGCACAAGATTGGTAACTGCTTATGCTAAAATGCCACATGTGATGGCAAACTGTTTCTCATCTATGCGTCAAGAGGCAAAGTAGATATTTATGGATGTATTATGAAAATCTGTTAACCTTTTGCTTTCCTTCAGAGGCCATTATAATTCACATTTTCTGAATTCATCAACTGTCCTTCCCAATTTTTGCCCTGAAATATCCAGCCATGCCTTTATTATTTATATTGACTTTGAAATGGCATAAAATTAATTTACTGATCATGTATTAATGTGTCAGGTAATCCTCAAAACTCTTCTGCCAATATTGTTCCATTGACATCCCTTTTTATAAATTTTTAAAAATTGGCACTCATCTATAGGTCCCCTCTAAAAGGAACCAGGAACCCTGGGAGAAATGGCTGATCCAAGGCTAGGGAAGGTCAAATACAAGGCCAAATACAAATCCTTGCAATATTTTGGGGGGCAAGAAAATAAGGGAACACTCAAGAACTGAAACACACACAGGAATCAGATTTAATGAGCTCCTACTGACAGACACTGGGACAATTTGGTCATCAAAATAACGACAGTAATGGCTTATAACAATTGAATTTTTTAAAAAAGAATTCATGAATTCATACTGAGACAAGTAATATATGGTCAGATGAATAAGCAATTAGGTAGGTAGGCAGGTAGACAAATGGATCCATCCATTCATCCATCCATCCACCAAGAGGGTAAAGAGAAAGCTCTTGTTTATAGTAAAATGTCAAATAATAAGTATAAAAGAACAGTTAGAAGAATCACCATTTTGCTACCTCTATAGAAATAATTCATTAAGAATTATTAACAAGTGGAAGTTAGGGAAAAGGATATTGATAGTATTTCTGAATAGCTTGTTAATTACAAAGGAAAATGGGTACTTTTACAGTGTAGAAATCCTTTGTTGGTTAACACCTTAGCCAAGTGATCCAAGTTATCACCAAAAATGAAGCAAACAGTCCAAAGGCATGTCCTGAGCAGAACAAAATCATTTCTGCAATATTTCTGTCAATCATGTATGACCTGAATCAAGTCATTAAAAAAACTTTAATCCAAATAGGGTAACATCCTACAAGAAAATGGCTTAGACTTTTCAAAAATAGCAATGGCATGTAGAAAAAAAAGGGGGGGGGGCTAAAGACAAGAGACTCAGTTCTAGGTCAAAAAACTGATGAGACATGAGAACTCAATCAATATACAACATTCTACATAATATCCTGGATTGGATCCTGCACCAGAAAAAGAATTGTTACAAAGGACATTTTGGGGGAAAATCTATTCTATTTAAATTAAGATTTTATATCAGATGGTCTTATCAATATCAAATGTTCTCAGTTTGGCACTAGTTTATAGAGAAGAGTATTCTTAGGAGGCACATGACAAAGTAGTTAAAGAGGAAGGGTCTTTAGGTCAAAAACTTACTCTTAAATGATTAATAACAACAATAAAGGTGATATGTACTTTGTGTAGAAGATACAGCAAGTAGAACAAAATAGTAACAGTTGGTCAATCTAAGTGAAGGATATAAGGGTGCAAAGGCAGGCAGGGAGCAAGCAGTGGCACTACGACTGAGGTCCAGACACTGTTTGCCAGGCCAGCCGGGGCACCTGACCACATCTCATCATCACGGCGGCTGGAGCAATCAAAATGGCGCCTGATCAAACCCTGCCAATGGCTTCCTATCTCACTCAGGACAAAAGCTAGCCTTCTTATTTGCAATAGCTTACATGGCCCTGTACCACTTCTACTCAGAGCATGGTCTGCAGACCTGGGAGAAGTTAGAAATGCAGAACCCCAGACCCCACTCTGGATCGACTGAATCTAAACCCACACTTCAACAACATCCCCAGAGGATTCCAGTGCCCATTAAACCTCGAGGAGGGCTGTCTCTGGGACTTAGGCTCATTACTAACTCTGACTTCATAGCCTTCCTATCTCTCTCTTTCTTGCTCAGCTCCAGCCATGTCAGCCTCCTTTCATTTCTTGAGCATTCCACACGCAGTGCCACCTCAGAGCCTTTGCACTCGCTAGGTCTTCTGCCTGCAGTGAAGCTCCAGTAGATATCCACTTGGTGCAATTGGCCCAGTTCCTTCAGGACTCTTATCTCAGCAATGAGGGTTTTCTAATGTAACATCTCAACCTCTCTGTCCCCCCAGGAATTCCTATTCCTCTCCCATTCACCCTGCTTCCTTTTTTCCCCCAGAGCCCTTATCAACTACCTGACATACCAGTCTTGACCTGTTGATCTATTCATTTACTGATTAATTGTCTCTGTTCCACTGCACCTCTGAAAGTTCCATGAAAGCCGGGCTTTGTGTATGTGTGTGTTATCTCTAGTTTCTGTAACAGTACCTGACCCATGGCAGTTACACAATAAATACTCATAAAATGAAATTATGAGCGAATCATCTGGAATTCTCACAGCAGACTTGTAGGTGCCCACATTTTAGAGAAAAAGAGGTTCAGACAGTACAGGAACTTGCCCAAGGTTACTCGGCTAGTAAGAGATGTAGCCACAGTTCAACCTCGTATCTGAGCCCGAATCTCATAACTCCCGGCGATTGTTTTAACACTTATGGTCTGAAGAAAAAGCTCAACCTACAGAGCGACTATACTGCCCCGAGAAGGAATATGAATCCTTACCACTGACATGGCCTTTTTCAGATAGAAACAATCTTCACGTATGCTTTTTTATTCTTAGGGTTATTCCACAAAGCAAGCAGGGTGCAATTGCCTCACGGGAGCCTCTCAGCATCCACGTGCAGCAGGTGAGCATAAGTAGGGATCCTCCTCCAAATCAAGGGCCATGGAGACAAATGCCAGTGACCACGACAGGCCTGGGGGTGACAGCACTGTGAAATCACAGACAGCCCCTAAGTGTGCCTCTGCCGCTGGGACCCGTGCACTGCATGCAAGAGAGTTGCTACATCTGGGCACATCACCCTACTTCTCTTCATGTCCTTACTGTTCTGTCACCCAGAAATGTATTTCATTTGATTTTAAACTCAATGACCCGAACCCTGGCAATGCATTTTGGTTAATGACTTCATTTAAAGCATCTGACAGAAATGTACGCATATAAATCAAGGCTTTCCTCCTCTTATAAGGGGTCGGGGGATCTCAAAACTGACTGAACTTTAGAAGCACCGGCAAGCTTTTAAAAAATACACTGGAGCTCAGGCCCCAGCACAGACAGTCTCATCTAAATGGTATGGAGAGAGTGGCAAGCATCGGTGTTTTGTGAGAGACCCCAGGGAATTCTAACGATCAGCCAGCTTTAAGAGCCATTTTAAGACCTCAAGAAAAATACACATGCACACGTGTGTGTGCACACACAACAGAACATCTCAGACAGTCTATAGCAACTGTGGGCGCAATAGAGAGAAACAGCAAACACGTGATAAAAAGAGCATGTTACTGAAATTGCATGGACCCGACGCAATGACCAGTGAAAGTCAACGAGGAGCTAAGAGTCCATTTACACCACTGATTTAACTGCTCACTGAACTGTGTTTCTTTATTTGCTGTCAGTCCTTTTTCAATAGTCAGGTCCCACAGAGCGGCATCTAGCAACCTCGGATGCATCAACAACCTTGGTTCACCTTCAAGAACACTGCTCAGGGGGCACCTGGGTGGCTCAGTGGGTTAAGCCTCTGCCTTTGGCTCAGGTCATGATCTCAGGGTCCTGGGATCGAGCCCCGCATCGGGATCTCTGCTCAGCGTGGAGCCTGCTTCTCCCTCTCTCTCTGCCTGCCTCTCTGCCTCCTTGTGATCTCTGTCTCTGTGTGTCAAATAAATAAATAAAATCTTAAAAAAAAAAAAAACACTGCTCAGAAGACACTCTGAGGTGTGGCTACCATACCTGGGGCCAGCAACCCAAATCCTCTACCCCACCGTGGCAGAAACGGCATCATTATCAACCGTAGGTACATATGCCACTGTGCCCCTCTTCTCTGTCATTACCAAATCAAGTTATATTGGTTTCATCTGCTTGCATTAGTTAAGCACCATCAAAATGAAAACATCAACAGCTTGAGGACTAGAGTTTTATTCACGTGGTGAGCTGCTATGGAGTAGGATAGGAAGCCTTGCTGTAAAGAACTGAGAGTATTCCTGTAAGGAAAAGGCTGGACTATATTTTCTAACGCTTGAGATACGTAAGCGGTGCATTTGGGGGATACCAAAAGCAGAATCAATTTCTGAAAACCTTATTCAACTTCATGGTGTCAAGCAAAAAGGGAGTTGTGGAAGGAAAAAAAAAAGAAAGGCAGTGCGAAGTATTTGATATGTCATTGTTCCCCCTCAGTCCTCCTTGTTACCGCAAAGCCCACCGGCCTCTCACGGCTTCACTCCTACTTCCTCCCAGTTCAAATCCCCTTTCTGCCAAGAAGCCATCCCATCAGTCACCTTCTTCTCCTCTTCATCACTTCATCATTCATTTGTACTTGCTATGACATTGTGTCATTAATTATCTTTCCATGGGCTTATACCTTTTCCTGGTACCTGAACTCTGCTCCCCGTCTTGAGGATAAAGGCTGTTCCTTATGCTACTTTAGGTTTTTCTCACAGAGTTTGCTCAGAAGACACATACCACCTACTAGGTGTTCAATAAGCAGAAGCTGATTTGTTACTATAGTTCTTACCCAATTTGTGAAAAATTCTTTCCCTGTTCATTCGAAATACAGTTAAGCAACAACCCATTTCAAAAGTTCTCAAATGCTTTCTCTCCCATGCTCCCTTTCTCTCTCTCTCTCTGATAAACAAATAATCTTTTTTAAAAGGGGGGCTCCCCTCCCTCCGCCCCTCCCCCAGCTCATGCACTCACTCACTCTCTCTCTCAAATAAATACAAAATCTTTCAAAAAGTCCTCATTAGGTTAGAATTCTTATAAATGAACTTTTCATTTCCAAGCACTCTGGGAGCATTTAAGAGTAGAAGTTTGGACCAATTTAATTTTTTAAATATCAAATTAATACCATTTTCGGATCTTCTCGAAAGGCATTCAACCATTCCTTGCTTACTTTGAGCATAATGGGTGGCCCCATTTCAGGGCTTCTGCGCTTGCTTTTCAATTTGGCTAAAACATTCTGTCCATTCCTCTACGCTTACCTGCTTCTTGCCCTTTAGGTCTAAACTGAAATATTTCCGTTTAGAAAGGCCCTCTAAAACCACTCAATTTAAAATAGCTGCAAAGAGGGATGGCTGGGTGGCTTAATCTGTTAAGTGGCCGACCCTTGGTCAGCTCTGGCCATGATCTCAGGTGGTGGGATCGATCCCCATGCCAGGCTCTGTGCAGAGCCTGCTTCAGATTCTCTCTCTCTCTCTCCCCCTCCCTCCAGCTCACATACTCTCTCTCGTTCTCTCAAATAAATAAAATCTTTAAAAAAAATAGTTGCAAACACACAGCTATGCTCCCTCATGTTATCTTACCCTATTTTTTCCTTACATTTAAGTATCAGTACACATTTTGATTCATTACCCTGAAAATCTCTCATTCATCTATTTATTACCTAGTTCCTCACATTCAAATGTATGCAATGTGGGGGTAGGCAACTTTTCTGTGATGTTCACCCCTCTCCCCCCTCAGTGCTCATCAACGGGTACATAGTCAACACTTAAAAAATATTTTCTGCAGGAACAGACTTGGGATAGCCTGAAAGTTGAGACATGAGCCCTTTCTCAAACAGGAGGCCAAGGTTTGCAATTCAACAGCTTTCATTTACACATCTGTCTCGTTTCTGTGGCACCTCTAAGTCCTTAGAAGAGAGACCTGAAAGCAGGTTGCAGAGAGACAGAGGATGGGACTTGCTTGATAAGAGAAGAACAAAGCCAGCTCCTACCAAAAAACCGGCCCTTCTCCCTCTTCTCATGCATGTATTCAATGACTGCAAGTAATTTCAAAATAATCATTTGTAAAATCAATAAATATTTAAATCAGCATTACCTTATCCATGGTGATCTCTGCAAGTTCTCCTTCCATTATCTCCGTATAATTCTCTTGCTTGCCAACTCCCTGTCAAGGAATATAAATTCCCCTATTAAATGATCAAAAGTATAAATAACATTTATACGTCTGTAAGGAAATAACATTCATAGTGCATTACTCAACCTTGAATTTAATACATCTTTTAGCTGTAATAAGCTGGGAATTTTTCAATGAGAAAAACTGTGGGGTCAAAAAGTATGTTTGGGGTCAAAAAGTATGTTTTAGGACCACACAACTTTTTCTTTTCTTTCTTATCTGTAGCAGAATTTTCTTTTTACCTCGGCTCAAAATGAAATTCATCAAGTTTTCTTTATATTCTCTCAAAGCAGTTGACACTTCCAATGACTTTGATGTTCCACAGCATTTGTTCAGATGTCTTTCTGACACTGACCCACAGTGTTGTAGTATCTTTCAAGCCCAAGTTTTTCACCAGCTGAAAATGGTTTCCTTTTACCATTATATATGTCAACAGGCTTTAATCCAAATCAATTCCATTTGAACCTCAACAGAAAATGTTTTCTTGATTTTGCTACCTTAGAAGCCTGACACCTGCCCTGAGACATTTCATCCCAAGTAAGCCATGAGCTAGAGCACTGAAAGAAGTCTTTTTGATGGGGTTCAGTCGCATTAATTGAAATTTAAATGACGGAATATGAAAATAAAACTTTTTTTCCCGGAGACAAGCAAAATTTCCCAACCAAAGGAGGCCTTTCCAAAGGAATAATTGCAATGCAAGAAGCTAAAAAACTGATTTTAGATGCAACAGTGAATCATCCTCGTCAGAGCTTGCCACATGGCACCCACTTACCAAGTCACTGCTGTATACGCAGGAGTGTTTGTTCCAGGCATTCTGTAATGATGTTTTTAATGATGGTGCTATACTTGGTTAGCTGTAACCAAAAATTCCGACAAATAACCAAAGTACTGTTGAGTGGAATTTGTGTGGAAAAATCCACAAAGATCTTCTTTGGTGAGTGCCTATGGCGACTATGTGTGATGCTTGATGTTTATGGCCCCACCACTGCAGTTTCAGAAACTATCAGTGAACTCTCTAAAACCTGCTAGGAACCTGAGAGATGCAAGACCAGGGTCATAAATGTTATGATGTCTGTGCTGGTTATTACTTGTTACCACCCCTCCAGACCCACTCTTCACCATTTTGCATTTCTCCTCTGTGCCCGAGAAAGGTGATGTGCATGAATCCCATCAATGGGTTCGCTTCTGCATGTGTTTGGCCAATAAAAAGCATCAGCAAGAGGTGGTATGGTGAGAGTATTTATTTCCTGCAGGCTCACTACACACAACTCTGATCACGTGGCCATCTCTGCAATGCTTTCTCTGCCTCTGGGGTTCAGAAACCACTCCATTCATTTGACACTTTGGACGTAGAGTAGGTAACACTGTCACCAACCAGGATACTGCCTCATGGTTTCCTTCTATCTTCTCCACACGTTTAGAAATAGACCTTTATGAAACTCTTTCAAAATTACCCAACTTGAGCTTCCATAGGACTCCTGAGACAAGCAAAGTTCAAGCTCCTGTCTTTGAGGAGTTTCCCATTTGGTAGCAAAGAACAGTCTTTGTACCTTAAGAGAAGAATGCAATCATATGTCAATTATTAAACTATGACGTTTCTGGGACGCCTGTGTGGCTCAGTGGGTTAAGCTTCTGCCTTCGGCTCATGATCTCAGGGTCCTGGGATCGAGCCCCGCATCGGGCTCTCTGCTTGGCAGGGAGCATGCTTCACCCCCCCCAACCTGCCTCTCTGCCTACTTGTGATCTCTGTCAAATAAATAAATAAATAAAATCTAAAAAAAATAATAAACTATGATGTTTCCATGAAATGCTACAAGGGTTAAGGGAAATAAAAGACTAGCTGGGAGCTTAAAGCTGGACTAAAAAGATTTCCATCAAAAACTCAAACCTCGGGGCGCCTGGGTGGCTCAGTGGGTTAAGCCTCTGCCTTCTGCTCAGGTCATGATCTCAGGGTCCTGGGATCGAGCCCCACATCGGGCTCTTGGCTCAGCAAGGAGCCTGCTTCCTCCTCTCTGTCTGCCTCTCTACCTACTTGTCATCTCTGTCTGTCAAATAAATAAAATCTTTAAAAAAAAAAAAACTCAAACCTCAAGTGTAGTGACAAGATAAAAGAATAAACGGCTAGCAGGGAGAGCATAGATCTTAAATGCTCTTACCACATAGACACACATACGAGTAATTATGCGAGGTCATGGATGGGAGAACTTTACTGTGGTGATTATTTTACAACATACACGTGTATCAAATCACCACGCTGTACACCTAAAAACATACACAATATTATTTGTCAATTTCATCTTGATAAAACTGGAGGCAGAGGCAAGAAGGTATAAACAAGCTCTGGCAGGAACCTGACTTCGGCAGAAGACAAAAGTACAAGTAATAACATGTGGGAGGACTATTAAGTGAGCAGTTAACTGGTCTATACAGGTTCCAAAACCTCTGGAGGGGAGGAAGTCTAGGGTTTAAAGATTTTTTTTTAATTTTTATTTATTTGACAGAGATCACAAGTAGGCCGAGAGGCAGGCAGAGAGAGAGAGAGAGAGGAGGAAGCAGGCTCCCCGCTGAGCAGGGAGCCCGATGCGGGGCTCGATCCCAGGACCCTGGGATCATGACCTGAACCAAAGGCAGAGGCTTGAACCCACTGAGCCACCCAGGTGCCCCGGAAGTCTAGGGTTTAAATAGTGGCATAAACCATCCCATCTGGACCAGGCAACACATGGGCGAATGTGGCCCACAGGGATCAAGGCGGCCCCGTGAGGATGAGGAGAACACATGCAGTTCTGACATGCCAACATTCGGGAGGGGGTTCAGTTGTCAGCTAGCCCATTAGCCAAAAGAACCAAGTGAGATGTAAAATCATTTGTCCTGGGGCTTATGTATTGGTTTAAGCTTCTGATCAAATGCTTCTCTGAATTCTCATCCCAGACAGCTCTTCAGTTTGAATGAACAACTGACATCCTTGAGAGAATACAAAGGCCCCTGCAGCACACCTTCGAGAGGGAAGGAGTGGCAGGGGCCAAGCACTCCAGGGTTTCTAGCCATGGTGACCACCAGAACAAGACCATCACTTGCTGGCAGGTGTGGCTCAGCCAACGACCCCTGCTTCTAGTCTATGCCGGCGTACAATCCAGAAGCTCTAAGTTTCTGCTTTCTGCCATTTACGTTCTAGTCTACCTAACTTCTCAGAGATTCCATTGCCACAGAAGCAAAAATGAACTCACCGTATCTGCCCTATGCGTGTGCTGGAAACTGCTGTGAGGGACAAATGAAGCAGTGCCCAGGAAAGCATTAGATAAGCTGAATGAAAGTAATTCAGTGGAGAGCTATTACTCAGGAGGGTGGAGTTGGTGGGAATGGCAAGGCAAAAATACCTCCCTTACAAATTCTTGGCAATATTTTTGGTATTCACGCCCTAAAGTGATTTAGCAGTATATGAAAGGATTTAGGTATTGTTAATCTATGGTTTCTCTCCAACTGGCATTAGTAGCAATAGCATTATGGGAGGCATTATATTAAAGTATAATATTGGCTTTTGTATAGTTCCTTTCAGATCAACTAAGACAATGTCTCCCGAACTCATACAAAATCTTTTCTGTCATTTATCTCGCGGCTTTTGAAGATAACTCGGGCATATACCAATGTGTAAGTGTCTCTAGCTTACAAAGGCAATGCCTGTTGGCAAGTGTCAGTAGATTGCATCACAAAAATTCCTCTGGTTTGCTATGAAAATTCGGAACAGTCACCCTGTGACCTTTTTTCCCTGAAGACAATCTAGTGCCTGCAGCTGCACTGCGTTGAATTTTAAGAACGGTTTTGGACATGGGAAAAGAAATGGCCTAAACAATGCATGTGCCTCTCCCATCACATCAGCATCTAGGGATGGGCGAGTCTATTCTAAAATGAAGGAGACAGGGACACAGAAGAGAAACAAAAGAGAAAAGAAGGATAGGATTTAAAAGGTTTTGATGCCCAAATGCGAAACTCAAAAGCAATGCTCACTGCAGAAACAATGTATTGACCTAGTTTTCACTGGTTAAATACTAGTTATATTAAAGAACCATTAATCCAATTACTGATGCCCGGCTTTATCTTATAAAAAAAAGAATGGCTTTTAAGCAAAAAATGTTGTGTGGGTCACTCCACAAAGCAGTCAGTATCCAAGACTTTTCATATCTGGGGGTGTGTATTTGGCCATGAGAAATTAGAAGGTATTTTCTCTAAAAAAAAAGATTGCCTTTATGGCAATTTTTCAAGCCTACACTTAAGCTGCGGCTTCTTCTATTACAGCTTCTGTAGCAGCAGCTTTCATTCCAGAATTCTGGCCACACGTTTTATTGTGGTAATAAAGTAATAAGAACCTAATCTCCTTTGAAAGGGTTTACAGAAAGAATGAGTGCAAAATTGGCACAGGATAGAGTTTTTGACCTTTTCCCAGTCAAGTACACACAAAGTAGGTCACAATCGGATTTTTTTCCTACTTTGTCTTTATTCCAGCCTGGCCTAGGTATTATGCAGAGATCTCTAATACTCATTACTATTTCAGAGTAGTAAGACATAGTTCAGTGTTTAAGTCAATTCCACAAGGTTGCTACATACATACTGAATTGTCAGAATGAACTCCCCGTCTTTTTAGGATTCCTCAGCTGGATCCCCCACAAGCCTGGGGCTTCAGGTTCTGCACAGCTCATGATAATTCTTTTGGTCAAAGATAACACAGCAAATGTAGGAAGAGAGAATTTCAGAGATCCCTAGAGGCCCCTCCCTTTGAGCGAAGGAAAGGACAGAGATATAAGACAGTCAATACAGGGGTTCTCCTGGCTCCCTTGCCCCATCCAAAATGGGTTTTTCCACCAACCACTTGACCAAAGATATAACCACCAGCTTACCTGACTCTATGGCCCTTATCTCCATTCTTCTATGTTTTAACCAACTGAATGCCCCAACACTGATGATTTTAGCACTGAAGACATTTTCCTCTTTGGTAGAGGTCCTGATCTGAGTTGGAGGTTGAGTGCTATAGTAGTTATGAGCTAATTCTAGAACCAGATTCAAATCCTGTGTCTGTGTCATTCAGTGTCTGTTACTAACCGTTTGTCACAAGGCAGTCACGAGAAATTACTGTGAACCACAAACCACAAGAAACCCAAAAGCATGACGTACAAAGAAATGATCCAGGAGGGAGAGGAAAACTCCAAGCAGACAGTATCAGTTCGAAAGGGGGTAGGTCGACCAGGAAAAGTCAAACTTTATTAAGAGGGTAGCTGTGGAACCGAGAGTCACAAAGCTGAGGTTTCAAGAGCCCTGTCTGCTGCTACCTTTCCTTACAGCCACAGAACTCACTTTCTGGGAGAGTCCATCTCCTTATTGGCCATGTCTATTTTGATGCCAGTTCCCCTGATATGAACAAGTTTGAGTAAGCATCTACCCATCAGCATCATAATCATAACACTTTTAGAATAATCGCATAAAAAGCTAGACAAGTTACCTAAACTCTCCCAGCTGTTTCCCTATCTATAAATTGATGGGAATAATCGGGTGGTTTTGTATAAAGCCACACAGAATGATTCATTTAGGGACTGTCATATGGTAAATGCTCAATAAATATTTGGTGATAACTGGAGACAGTAAAACCCACCTTAAGAACCCACCCCCAAAACTTCTACACCTCTCTTTGAAAACCCCAAAACAGGGACTCCTGGGTGGCTCAATGAGTTAAGCATCAGACATAGGTCATGACCTAGGGGTCAAGAGATCAAGCCCCACAGCGGGGACTCTGCTTGGGATACTTTCCCCCTCCCTCTGCCCCTCCTCCCATTTGTACTCTTTCTCTCAAAGATACATAAATCTTCAAAATAATAATAAAACAACAGAAAATTTTAACATACCACCTACCTAGGAAATGAACCTAGGAAATAGCAAAGACCCCAACCCACAGTTTGTATACAGTATCTTCAAGAATTCAGTGAATTATGGATTTCCATTAAGAAAGGTGTTGAAGGGGGCGCCTGGGTGGCTCAGTGGGTTAAAGCCTCTGCCTTCGGCTCGGGTCATGATCCCAAGGTCCTGGGATGGAGCCCCACATCAGGCTCTCTGCTCGGCAGGGAGCCTGCTTCCTCCTCTCTGTCTGCCTCTCTGCCTACTTGTGATCTCTGTCTGTCAAATAAAAATAAAATAAATTTTAAAAAATTAAAAAAAAAAAGAAAGGTGTTGAAGGCCAAAGCTCCCTTGTCCTGCTTGGGAGCAATGTGAAAACACTCAAGAAGTTAGGGGATCTTGAGGACTGAGATGAGCCTCTTCTACCTGAATCAACAAAGACTGGGGATGGGGGGCGCTGTGAGGGAACTAGGGGTCCAGGTGCAAGGGACAAAATGCTAGGGAAAGTAGGTCTGATGAGGGGATTGCACAACTCCACTTTATTTACTATTTTGGCCCCAAAGTCTACAGCAAAACAAGGGAGGCCAAAAGTAAAGGAAAAACACCAATTGCTTCTGCAGCAAATTTATATAAACGAAAGACAAATAGAGACTGAATAAAAGAATAAAAGTCTTGTGGGCTCAAAGGCTCCATTTCGGTGCACAGTGATCTCTCATATTGTTTCTGAGCTCTCTAAAGAGAGATGTGTTTCCAAAGCCAGAGATGCAAGCAGATAGCACTCTTCAGAACTACACTAATACTCTAGTTTCAGTATGTCCCAAATATCGCATGGCACATATTTGTGATAGTAAAAATATATTCATTGACTATTTAAAATTCAAGTTTAACTGGAAGTCTTGTATTTTTATTTGCCAAGTACTGGCATTCATATCCCACCCACAGAGAAGAAAGAAGTAGGGAAGTCAAATGGGCCTTTCTGCATAGACAGTATGAAAACATGCAGGAAATTCACATAGCAAGTGACACAAGTGAAAGATGTACTTCAGACACATTACCGCTGAGAAATCAAAGGCAAGTTTACACAAGCATCTTTATAATCTCAAAGAAAGTAAAGGAATATGGTCTATTGGAAGAAATAGCTCACATTATAAATAAAATGGGAGAGGAAAAATGATTTGACGGAACTAAGGAAAAAAACTGAAGACACAGTATTAAAGCTTGTTCAAAATAAAAACAGTGAGAAGTAAAATCCATTCTGCTGAAAAGGAGTCAACAATGTGGAGAAAAGGCCTAAGAAACTAAAGAAAGGCAAATGAATACAGCACTCATGGAAGAAAAGCGAGGGAAATCCAACTGATCATCTGCATCATAGCAATGGTGAGTATAATAATTGTACCAGAAAGAGAGCACAGTAAACAAATGCATTAAAAAAACATTCTCCAATAAACACAGTCTCAGTCGTTTTTGGCACCAAGGCCACAGCATTCATGATGAACGTAATTTGGATTTTTCATGACCAAAGGCACATACGCTTGTGCCTGCGGGATTTGTGCTTGGATGTTATGTAGACAGAAAGAATGATGAAAAGCCAACTGCCTTCTGGAAGAAGAATTTGTCTAGAAGGGAATTGAGACCCAAAGAAGAAGTCACCTGGACTTAAGGGCTGTGACTGAATTACGAAGTGTTCGCATTTTAAACATTAGGAGAGAAATCAAAACACATTAGCATAAAAAGAATCCCTTCAAATTAAATAATCTTCCACTTTTCAAGTAACAGGTACACTTAGCTTAAAAATAAATAATTACTGAGTAAAAAGCACAAAAAACAAAGCCTCAAATCTACAAAATCAGTACAACTAAATGTACTCTGGAAAAAGATTATAAAAATAATCAACACGAAGACATAGCCTGACAAAATTCAAGGGTAAGAAGAGAACACTATAGGCATTCAGTAGCGACAGCAAATCCTTTACAAATAGGAGAGACCAGATTGCCAGGAGACAGCAGACTAACGTTTCCAGCGTTTTGATTGGAAAAAATAAAATGCAATCCAATAAGATCCTACCAATTACAATATTTATGTATCGAACTTGCTAGATTCTGGAAATAGTAGCTTCAAGGCTTAAATTTCAGTCATCAAGAAAAGCACCAGACAAGCCATGGCAGGAAATTCTAATGGTGAGCACTGAATCCATTTAAATATAAAACATGAAAAACTAACTCCTCATCTGTAAAATAATGATCACTGAAACAATCTTCAACATTTCTTCTGCTTCTAAATCTTTCCATTTTCATTGAGTAGAAGCTTATGATTCTTGTATGTCAGCTTTTAAAACACAATGTCATTATTCATTTATGCATTTAGTGCTGAATCACATTTTAACAAATATATTTTCAACACGAGGCACTGTGCTTGCCATTTGAGATGAGAGAAAACAAAATGGTGATTAAGAAACTCATCAAGGGGGCACCTGGGTGGCTCAATGGGTTAAGCCTCTGCCTTCAGCTCAGGTTCTGATGGGATTGAGCCCCACATCGGGCTCTCTGCTCAGTGGGGAGCCTGCTTCCCCCCTCTCTCTCTGCCTGCCTCTCTGCCTATTTGTGATCTCTGTCAAATAAATAAAATCTTAAAAAAAAAGAAACTCATCAGGACTTCACAGATGCACACTAACTTTGGAGACAGACATAGTTATTAGCATTTACACCATTATAATACATACCACAAATACCTGGGGCAAATATTATAGACCAGTTTTCTTCTTGGGAAAGTGGGAGAAAACCTTTAAGTTGGAGCATAGAGCAGGAGTAGGAGTCTTCCAAATAAATTAAACAGTATATCCATAGGCAAAAAGGTAAGAAAGAGCCCTGCACACTCAGGAAATTTTTGTCAACATATGTGGCTAGAATGTACAATGTAAACTTAGTAATGACAGACAAAATTGGTGAAACAGGATAGAGTCAGACGGCAAAGGGCCTGTTTCATCAGGTTAAATGGGGGAATCCAGTGGAAACGGTGTCTAGATATCTAGACAGTTACCTAGACACCGTTTCCACTGGATTCCGCCATTTAACCCAGAACTACCAATGCTGAACATCAAGTAGAAGATGAAAAATCAGAAGCATCCCTGCTAAATGTAGCATTGTTCCTGTGGGGAAATACAATCAGTTTTCTAGGAAACTACTACGACCAAAAAACAAAAGAGTGCCAAAGACAAAAATAACAAGTTTATTTTTAACAGAGACTTGAAAAGCAGTGTGCCTTTCTCCTTCCATTTTGGACCCCTGCCTTCACTGTGAGAACCCGGGCTAGACTATTGGGGCAATTCAAGAAAAGCATGGAAGAAAGCCTAATTATGTTAGCCAAGGCCATCCTAACTAGCCATCCCCAAGACCACACCCAGAGGCAGCATGGGTAGACAGTCAACCACAGGGCATGGAGACAGAAAGTGTGGAATATTAGGACCCATTATCAATCTACTTAAGTCTTCAGATAAGTATACTGAACAAAGCTGAATTTTTTTTTCTACTTTATTTTTTTTTAACTTTATTTAAGCTTTATTTAAACATATAATGTAACCCCACCACCCTCTCCCAACCCCTCTTAACAAAGCTGAATTTTAACGCTTTAGAGTAGGACTCACGGATTTACCATAGACACGTAAGCAAGTCACTTTCAGGACTGAAGAATTCAATCTCAACTCCAACTTTTAGAAGGGGGAAATAATCAACATGCACCTCTTTATTTGGCGAGGATGATACTGTTTCTGTTTCTAGTACCCTATCATACATCCGAGGGTTTATTTTTATTTATTTCTTTTTTAAGATTCTTAGCCTCTCTTTCCCCCATCATTGTACCATGTGATCTATCTACACAGCATATGCCTATACATCTGTCACCTACTAATAGGTGTAATATCTTGTACTCTGTGTAATATCTTGTACAACAGCTCATCTGATGCTTACTTACATCAGGTTCATGATGTGGGTAGTATCATTAGCTCCATTTTGTAAATGAAATATCTGTGTCTTAGTAAGATCAAATAACCTGCCCAAGTACTTTACAAAACCCCCAAAACACAAACTGGCAGAGCTCAAACTTGAACTCAGGTCTTAAGCACTAAACTAAACTGTGTCTATGTGACAGGCACTAATGTTCTGTTCCACACCCACTCTATGAAATGTCACACCAAGCCTATACAGTGCTCTACAATACTGCTGGGCATTTCTTCTTTGAAAGTTTCCCAAATGTTGGGAGTCCAATCCTTCTGGTTCTTACTGAATCAGTGTGTCAATAATCCCAAACATTTAAGAATCGGGATGAGATTAAAACAAACTTTGTACCTGCAAATATCCTTAGTTAAAAATATTTCTAAAATATAACTGCCTATAAAAATAAAAACATGATAAATATTTAGGAAGACTTGCCCAACTCATTCTACTGAAAAAAGAAGTCCCGTGACTGAGAATTAGAAAATTTAGTCAAGACGCAATCTTCACAATTTTATACATGAAAAGAAGACATTTAATCCCATCAAAATATAAAATTTTCTGTGTATATTTTCCTTTACAGCAAATATGTGAATTGGTTTATCACCAATATGTAAATGTGACTATCTTAGTGGCTTGCCACATTTGGTGTGGCCAGGTCCTATAGCCTCTACATCCGAAGAGAACCCTGAATCGTTCTGTTATCTTTGCCCACTTTTAGTATAGAGAGATGTCTTATTTTCGTCAGTTGACAGCAACCTTATCTTGAAGGTCTCAGTGTCCTTCAATCAAAACATTATGTGAACTGTTTTCCTGAGTCATCTTTGATTAGGAATTAATTTGAATTTTCCATGACCTCTATCAAGAGGATGATTCTTTCCATGATGTTATTGTTCTGAAAATACTCTGGCCTTAAAGATACAATATTTTAGTTCACAATCCTAGACTTTGGTTCAGAAACATGTACAACTAAATTCTTAGGATTTGTGTGATACCTGCATTAAGAAAAATGCAGGGGCGCCTGGGTGGCTCAGTGAGTTAAGCCTCTGCCTTTGGCTCAGGTCATGATCTCCAGTCCTGGGATCGAGCCCCGCATAGCCTGCTTTCTCCTCTCTCTCTCTCTCTCTCTCTCTCTCTCTGCTTGCCTCTGCCTACTTGTGATCTCTCTCTGTCAAATAAATAAAATTTTTAAAAAATGCAAAGAGGGGGCTAACAAAGGTGGCAAAACAAGTTCAGAAGAAAATAAAAGAAAAACACCATGCTTCATCTTTCCTCCTCCTTCTTCTCATCATTAAATTAGCATTGCTCTTGTCTCCCAGGCAGTCTGGAGAGTTCAATGTTTGTGGCAAGGTTGCTTTGAGATTTTGCAGTTGAGTTTAGATGGATTAGGTATTAAGCAAAAAAGTTCTTCGAAAAACAGGGCATGATCTTTGTACTCTTGGGAGAACATAGGCAAAACCTTATAATCACTTGCTAATTAACCCAGTAAAGTAATTTGTTTTATCTGTCTGCCATTTGGTTTCCTGCAAAGTGTGAAAAGAAAAAAAAACTATTAGGGAATTTTGCTCAAACTAATTACTACTATTTTATCATGAAGACTGTTCAAGCGTAATCCTCTTTCCTTGGCTTGCTTTCTCCTTGAATTTAAAGTCTTATGGTAAGCCAAGTAGTAGTTTAAACATCCCAGACTGTAACAGATACTCCTGATTTTTAGCCTCCCACTCTAATCATGTGCCATGATACCTCCGTATTTTAAGTCAATGCCTGCTAACAAGTGTTATACATGGCCACTCTTGGTAGAAAGTTAGGAAATGAATAGTTCACTAGCAAAAGGAATCTTCCTAGAATTTATAATGACAGACAATGAAGAAACATCATAGTTACACGGTGCCCAGCAATTAACAAGGAACTCTCATATGCATAACCTCACAGAATCTTCTAGATCATCATGTGAGGCAGTCTGGTAAATTTTTGTTAAGTATTCACATCCCATCCCATCTCACATCACAGAAGGAACACTTCTTCATACCACTGATAGTGAGCTCGTGACTTGCTTGTCACGTGGGATGTTGGTAGACATGAGAAAACCAAAGACTTGAAATGCGCTTGCAAAAGAAAACTTCTGCCATTGCCAGGAGAAGAAGAAATCCTAAGAAACTCATCTCAGAAGGATTATACACATGTGGAGCAGACCTAGACCCAACGCAGAGACCAGACACAAGCCCAGCTTCATCCCAGCTAACCTGCTGACCTATAATCCAAAAAAAAAATATATACTCTTGTAAGCCTTAGAAATACTATGGTTGTTACACAACAAACACATGATGTCATTATTCTCACTTTGCAAAGAATGAGAAAATAAGACTCAGAAGTGCTGTGCCCAGAGTTTCCCAGAAATTAAATAACAGAGCTGTAATTGCCTATATGAAGAGAGAAAAAGAAAAGGTCAGTGACATTTATGAGGCTGTGTTTTGACATGCACCTGATGTCAACAAAATAAATCTACATCTTGCTAGATGAAAAACAACATATATCAAAGACTGTTTTCCACTTTGTTTTATCTATTCAGAATCAGTTGTAAACACTGATGGCTAGGAGAATGGATACTGACAGTCTCAGTCACAATATTAATGAGATATATTGGCTAATAGAAACCCTCAAGTTTTATTTTCTTTATCGAGCCCATTAAGATGAAATCCAGCTCTGGCAGTATTCTCTTATTTGAATGGCTGGTGTGGTTTCCTTGATTGAAATGACTGCTCTGTTGAGTTGGATGAATGGCACTGCTAAAAAGTACACTGTCAAATATTGATAGCTAATTAGATGGATTTTATCATAATAGTCAACTGCACTCGCACAAAAAAGAAAGAGCTATTAAAGATCTTGACAAGAAAATAAACTGAGCCCCAGAACCTCACTGTTTATTCAAAGCTCATTTCTAAGTTTAGCACTCCAAGTTGGAAGATGTGTTTTTACAAAACTAGTGAATGATAAACCCAAGGGATTATGTACATATTTCAAGAAAAATCAGTACTAGGGTTAAGTCGACTATTGAATTTCTAGGATTCTTGACCAGCCAACTTTCTAGAGGCTCTGGATTCCCCTAATTGGTCAGATTGTTAAAATTTTCAGGAACAACCTGACAACACTTTTCTCTTTTTTCAATTAATTTACTTATTTTGAGAAAGAGAGAGAGAGACAGAGAGAGACAGGGCAGGGGGAGGACAGAGGGAGAGAATTTCCAGCAGACTCCCCACTCAGTGTAGAGACCAACATGGGGCTCGATCTCATGACCCTAAGCCAAAGTCAAGTCTCATGACTTGAGCCAAACACAGACGTTTAACCGATTGAGCCACTCAAGCACCCTGAGCACATTTTTCTAATAAAGAAGTCCGAGGACAAAGAAAAAGAGTTGATGACACTTAAGACTTAATAGAAAGTTGTCGATTATCTTCAAGGCATGATGGACAAAGATGTCCATACTGCGTGAAGATTGAGGAAGCTATGCAAAGATACAGAGTAAAATGGAGCACAAATTGGGAATAGATTGAGTTAGTTCAAACAGGAGAGGGAGAAAAAGGACAAGTGAAGAACTTTGCTGACTTTAGCAAGAAATTACCCTGGTAGATTAAGTGGGAGATCAGCCCAGAATTCAAGTTAACTAGGACCAGGATAATAATAAGGATAGGCCAGGAGCAGGAATACCAGCATCGTGGTGTAGGAAAGGGGAGCTGGTGGATATTGAGACTGTTTCATAAATTTCTGTCCCGAAAAAATTTGACTCAAGTTAGCATAAATAACAGCAAAGTAGCTACCACCTGCCCACTATGCTAGACAGAGAGGAAATAAATGCAGCAATGCCAAAAAATAGATTCATTTATGAAGATACTGAGATGGTTCAGGCTGACACTGCTGTTTCCTCACATAAAGATTCCTGAATTACTCTTGGCAAATGTTTACCAATTATTTGGCTCATTTTTAAGATTCCTTCCAAACTTCCTCCCCCCCAACTCCTCCCCCTCCGAAAAAGTTCATTTACCTTGTTTCTCTTTACCCTGTGGACTTTGCTGCACACCCGTACTTTCTCCAAAGGACAGAAAGGGGAATGGCCACAATTCAATTTATCAGAAAGTTAACTGCATAGACCGTGTCATGGTAACAACAGTAATAACATTGGCAACCATATGTTGAATATTAGCATGCTCCGTGAAAATTGCTTGATAGTCAAGGAAGAGCTAAATATAGTCCTTGCCTTCAAAAAGCTTACAGCCAAAGAGGGAAACTCTAATGATAATTTATCAAGCAGTTACTATAGTTCAATCATTCTTCTAAATGCTTTGTTTCTGTGTATTAACTCATGTCACCCTCATAAAAAAAACATCTATGAGATGGGGACTATTATTATCCCCATTTGATAACTGAGGGAAGTGAAACTCATAGAGAATTGAAGTAACTTGTAGAAGTTCACAGAACTAGGAAGCCATAGACTCTGGCTTCATAACCCATGCTCTTAGCCTCTATGCCACAACAATCCCTGTAATGTATTAAATAGCTAAATACAACTGAACAAAATATAATGCCAAGAATGGAGGCATCCTTTCTGAGAGAAGGTAAAAGATATTACAGAGACACTATTATTTGAGATCAATAAAGAGAAATTTATTTCAGTCTACTTAGTCATCATTAATTAATGTCAAAAAGAGGGGTGAGTAAAATAACACTTGGACATTTTAAAAAATTCAACTATCATCCCAATCTGTACTTTCAAGGTACCAAACACTTAATAATAACATATTAGAATAAAGTTCTTTGATTACTGAAGAATATATTGGTTAAACTTTCTCAGACCTTTTTAAAAATGTTAAGAGTTCTTTCAGAGTATAGTAACCACATTATTCATCTATCTCTATTGAGATAGATGAATTGATCCCAGTAGTGATTAAATTTATAAAATGCTCTGCATAACTGATTAGATCAGATATCTATTAGATAATCAATATATATTGATTAGATCAATATATTGATTAGATCAATATATATTGAGATATATATATATATATAGAGAGAGAGATATATATATTGATCCCAGTAGTGATTAAATTTATAAAATGCTCTGCATAACTGATTAGATCAGGAGTCAGCTATTACAGCCCTTAAACCAAGTCCCACCCACAGCCTATTTTTTTAAATAAAGTTTTATTGGAACATAGCCATCCTCATTCATTTACATACCATCTATGGCTATTTTTGTACACAAAGATGGAGTAGGGTAGCTGCTGATAGAAATTTTACAGACTGCAAAGCTGAAGTATTTATTATGTATCCTTTTACAGACCAAGTTTTCTGACACCTGGATTTAAAGAGGACTTTAGAATGATCCCAATTTCACGGAAATTTTGTCCTACCCTGCTCAAAAAATGTCCCCAAGACTCCATTCAAAGGCTTCTGCAATGTTCAAAACAATGACTACAACATCAATATTATCTTTTCCAAAAAAAGTAAAGCCCAACCAACCAAGAATCATGGCCTCTTTTCTTTCTTAAACTTTGGCTTTTCAAAACTGTTGAAAATTATTGATGCCAATGCCAGAAACGCTGCTTATAATCTTTAAGTAGTAAGTATACACAAGTAGATGATACTCTCCTATGAGCAATAAAACTCACTTTAAATGTGACATCGGACTATTCTTTAAAACTCTGTACTCTGGCATAGACAATACGGGTGCAAACAAGTGGCATGACAGAATGAACAAAAAACATCCAAGAAGAGCAGAATATAAGTTTATCCATTGGGTCATTTTTCACAATGATATCTTCATGGTCCCTTCCAGAAACACGTGTTCCAGATGAAATGATGTCATAAGCATATTCACAGCAATGTACTTAAAACAAAACTTGAATATCAGGTTCCTTCTTTTAGCTTTCTGAGGTGGAATTCAACAGTTACCTCTGATGCTTGTTTTTCCCACAACCTCCTCCAAATTTCTCTTACAACCCTATCTCCTCATTCTTGCCAATCTAGCCAGCCTTGTTCCAGGCTCTCTCCTCTCCAAACCATGCACAAGGGACTGAATGACTGTGTCCTTACACAGTTGATAGAGCTCTATTCCCAGTATGACTCTATTTGGAGATAGGGCCTCTGAGGAAGTAAATACGGCTAAATGAGGTCCTAAGAATGGGGACCTCATGAAAGGACTAGTGTCCTTTATAAGAAGGGGAAGAGAGACCCGGGTGTCCCCCTGACAAAACTGATAAAGGAAAACATGGCACCAAGCCCCATCCATGGGCCAGGAAGAGCACCCTCACCAGGAATCACATCAGCCAGCACCTTGATCATGGACTTCTAGCATCCACAACTGTACGAAAAACAACTTTCTGTGGTTTAAGCCACTCAGTCTGTGGTATTTTGTTATAGTAGCCCAAACAGACTAACACAGCAAACCTAAACATCACCTAGGGATTATCTCCCAAAAGTAGGACTTCAGATATGGCACTTCCTCCTCAAGAGCATACACTTGGCTGATAGGATCATCCAGTCTTTTATCAATACAACACCATCTGAATTACAGCCCTTCGCTAGCTCCAATGTCTCCCACAATCTCGGTACTTCTAACTTTATTTCCAAACATTAGCAACAGTTAGATGTTTTGCTCACTGTGCCTGAATCCACCTTGCTCATCTCCAGAACTGCTTGCCCTGAATTGTCCAGAATATCATGTGTTTTGTCCATTTTAAAAATCCTTCTTCCTTAATAACTTCTGTCAACTATGGCAGCCTACACCTTCTTCCTCCTTTGAATGAAACCTACCACTTGTATCACTTGTGTTTACTAATTATATACACGTTGAAATTAATCAAGTAGGTCTTTAAATATTTTTTCAATCCACCAAGAGTTAAAACCCCAAACAGAAAAAGAAATAAAGTTGATTTCTACTATAATATCAAAAAATGCCCAATTTACCTAGAAATATCTTCAGCCAAAACACAGAGGATCTATAGAATGAGTAAAAGAAAAACTAAGGCAGCATATTTTTTTAGAAAAAAGAAGTGAATATATATATAATACATATTTCATATAGATGTCAGATATCTCCAAATTAACTTACAACAACAAAGTAGCAGAATCCCACTACAATCATTTGAGTCCTGACAAAAATTAGCCTCAAATTTTGCAAGTATAGGAGAGGTCCAAAGAGTTAACAAAATTTAAGGGGGAAAAAAGTTATAAAGGAAATACCTGCATTAAATATTAGATATAAAAACTAATTAATATGGTATTGTGTTGGCATAAAAAAGAAAATCATATAAACATAGAATAGATAACGAACAGATATTAGTCTATAAAAGACTTCAGTATTTGCTTAGAGAATCACTCCAAGTCAATGGAAAAGAGACAAAATTGAATATAAAGTATATTGACTACCAGGAAATAAGCAATATACTCATAAAATTAAACTACATATGAACTATACCATTAACTCTAAAAACTGAAACCTTAAGAAACACATGAAAGTAGAGAGACACATGCACTCTGTGAAGAAGTCATTTATCAGGCTGAAAGCAGTGAAATAGACTTCACTGCACAAAACAGAAAAGTCTCTATATTGAAAATATTAGAACTAAAATTTAAAAGCAAAAATGAGAAGCACATCAGTGAAAATACAAGCAACCATGGCACAGCATTACGATCCCTACTCTCTAAGCAGCTCCAACACTGGTCAGAATGGCGGGATGAAAACATCCCCAGATGTTAACCGGGCTTCATTTCTCCATGTCTTTCTTCCCCTCCTCTACTTTACGTATATATGAAACTAAAGGACTCATGTAATTAGAAAAAAAAATCCTATTATGGAAAGGAGAAGGAAAATATAAATGAGAGGAAGAAATTGCCAAGAAGGGTCTGGTTAGCAGAGAAACATTGTTTTTGGTGAAATATTCACTCTAGAATTAAAAAAATAGAAGACAACTGATATAAGAATTAGCATATAAATGATGGCAAAGGACTCTCCCCTGGAACATGGGTTACTAAGTATCGGATTCTGGAAGGGGTTTCGGTCAAAAGGACAAAGCCAAAGGAAAAGAACTTTGGAATATACTAAAAGCAAAACCAATTTCATAAAGTATAATACATGGCTCAATTATATACTCTTAGACTAAATAAAATGTTTTAATCCAGTTGAAAGCTCTCTACTTCCATCTTATGGTTTATGAATAGTCACAGAAGTCTACAGGTGAATTACTGTATCAGTACTGACTTTGGGATAATAGATTAATACTGTTAATACATATACAAGCAGGAGAATTTAAGAGGGAGAAAAATCACATTTTCAATATGGGCCATGTATCAGAAGACAACCCCAAACTGAAATCAAGAACTTACTGTTTGAGTCCTGCTTAAAATAATCTGTGTTAAAAAGTAGAGTGCTATTGGATTGGAGGTTTGAATAGAGGTGCATTTTATTCATCACTCTAACAATTACTTGTAGCGTACCATGTGCCTTTGTCATATGCAGGAGTCATACAAGAAACATAGCATCTGCCAATGCTGAGGAGCTCTCAGCTCTCTGGGAGTTACACAGAGTAAGGAGGCAATGATGACACAGTGTGCTAAGTGTTGGAATGGAGACAGGCAGATAGTTCAGACACTACGTAAGGAGCATTTCCAATATGGGAGGTCAGAACCAACTTTCTGGGGGATAAAAAAAAAATGCCCCTTAAAGCAGAGACTTGAGTGTCAAAGTTAGCTACATTAATACAGGTAAGAAAAGAGTTAAAGGCCAAGGACAAAGGCATGTGGCTCAGAAGCAACAGCGCACACATCTTGTTGCTAGAGCATACAATGTGAAGGGAAAGGGAGAACAAAAAAAAAAAAAGCTGGAGAGCTTAATCAGAGTAAGGATTCAGACTTCTCCTAAGGGCAATGGAGAATCATTTCAACAGGAATGGGAGGTATGATATAATCAGCTCTCTGTATTTCAAAAATCATCCTGACTGTCATACAAAGGAATAAAAGAGGGAGGGTGTAGGGAGAGTCATTGAGTTCAGCTCAGAGTTTCATACAATGAGGTAAGAGTGGCCTAAGCCAAAACAGAATGATGGAAGATGCAGGGACATTAAGTTTTAGAAACATTTAGAGGTCAGAATATTTAAGATTTAGTGATTGCATTTGGGGACAGTGAAGCCTTTGACTATCTCTGTACAACTTAAGTCATCAAATTAACTGGCAAGAAGTTTTTCATTAAATTCCCCGATGCTTTTGATATCCATAGAATCTGTAGTGCTGTCACCTCTTACTACCGACACTGACTGATGAGGACTGTATTCTCTTTTCCAGCTGAGTCTGACTAGAGGTTTTTCAGTTTTATTCATCTCCTCAAAAAACTACCTGTTGGCTTCACTGATTTGTTGTTGTTGTTGTTGTTGTTGTTAACTATTTTCTGTTGAGAACATAGATTTTCATGCTGATCCTTATTTGTTTCTTCTACTTGCTTTTTGTTTCATTTGACTTTTTCTATTGCTTTTTGTTTTCTGTGTCAGACTTGCTTTTAAACTTTATTCCTTGAGATCAAAACATCATTTTGTCTAGAGCTAGTATTCCTCCACTTCTGAGTACTCTGCCCGATAGCCTGTGAATCATGATGTTTTTCACTCTCGCTGGTGGGAACATTAGCTATGCCCAGCCCTGTGTGAGCACTGAGGATTGCTCCCTCGAATATTTTCAAGTGACTCTTACCACAGTTGCCAGTAGTTTCCTCACTGGTATGCAGTGATCAGTGGTAAACTGATGGCTCAAAGGGGACTCTCTGCAGGTTCTCTGGAGTTTTCCATATGTGCAGCTCTGCCGTCTCTCACTTAGTCTACTCTGCCTTCTCCAGCCTCCTAGAGGTAGTAATGGGAACAGAGTCCCAAGACAAGAAAAACTCATCTCAGCAAGTCCTGCCCAGATGTGCCCCTCTTTTTAGAATGTGTGGGTAATCAATCCATCACCCGCCCCCACCTCCGCTCTAACTTCTTAGCCTAAATGCACAAGAAAAAACTCCCATTTCCTCCTGAGTCAACTGACTTTTGGGGCCAGGAGGGTCCATCATTCGTACACAAGGACCAAAGCTCTTAGCACCACTATTTACGACACTTGAACTAGTTAGGGCGTGAAAGACCAAGGATTCCAAGTTCCTTCCAATCCTATTGTTTCATAGACAAAGATAAATGAGTCATTTTAAAAGAGAGTAGGAGAGAAAAGTCTGTGCAACAGGCAAAAAAAAAATGTTATTTCATCAGGTTAAAAATGAACAGCTAAATGACAGAAATGAGTGCAGAAGGATGGCTATTGTTTCATTAGCAGTGTAAGGGGAGTAAAAGGCATTGTATCAATGATGTACTGTAATGTTCCCACATTTAAGGAGCTTCTCAGAAAAGCCAGCAACCTAGCCTCAGGGTCATTCCCTGTATCCACAGTGGGCCATAGCACACGCAACATTAATTATAGTCATTAAGGGAGAAGTCTCTAAAATGCCTTCA
Organism: Taxidea taxus jeffersonii; assembly: GCA_003697995.1. Lineage (NCBI taxonomy): Eukaryota > Metazoa > Chordata > Mammalia > Carnivora > Mustelidae > Taxidea > Taxidea taxus. The sequence continues at coordinate 63,576 of ML097234.1, read as the reverse complement.
ACTTAGGGTCTCTCCCAGTGAAAGCTCAAGAAAAAGATCTTCTGACAGACATTTACATTCCTCTGCTCTTGATTCAGCTTTTATCTTAATAAGAGGGAAAAAATTACAGGGCTGTAACATGTCACCCTTTTGAAGAGTTACTTAGAGGACAGTATCAATACCTACTCCCACCTACCTAAGCCTACCTTTCTTCTAGGTAACTGATTTGTAATTCTCATGTATAAAATATAGTAAAGGCTATTCATTTGGAGTTTCTCCAAATGTGAGAAAACAGAGGCCAATGGAGTGGCCCAGTGAGGTAGGCAATTTCCATGTTATCTCTGGAATACAGTTTATATAAAATCAAGAGACACAAGTTCAATTATTCTCTCCCACCACCTTTGTTTTTGCCTAGTTTAATTTTAAATACTAGCTAAGGTGCTTTGAAGCTGAATATGGTCATCAGTACCTGCTCTTAGACCAGGCAACCCCAGCCCCTGCCCCGGGCTCTCACTTCAGAGGGACCAGCTCTGACCTTCCTCCAGCCACAGAGGCCTTCTCCTTCTCTTTTTCTAGAGGCCTTCCCATCTCTGGGTAGGAAGAGGAATCTGAAGGTCCAGAGGTACATCTTCACTTAGAAACCATTCCCTCCCCTGTCATGGGATACCGAAGACCCAGAATTCCCCAAACCTATAGTAAGAAATCACTTCCCTGAATTGGGCCTCCAGAGGTTGGCAGCACTACAGCATGTATGCCGATAAGCCAAGGGCAGCAGTTTCCTAAGATGTAGAGAGTGGCTGGATGGGATATTCACAAGCCTGTGCACCACCTCTCTTCCTAACAGACACCACAAGGAGTGGGAAATAAAGGCAAGCTGAGGGCCCCAAACTCCGAGTTTTAGCATTCCCTGTGTGAGGCCTGCCCTCACAGAGATCCTGGATGAGAAGCCCATCAGTCACCTAATAAGTGATTCAAGCTGAGTAAAGTCCAAAAATTCACTCATACATGCACAGGATGAAAGGAAAACTGTGGAGACCACCAGGTTTCACCCCTTCAAGCTACCCTCCTCTCTCAGGTAGGAGGTTGCACAGTCTCGTGCCTCCAACTTCATAAGACCAAAAACAGGGAACAGAATCATCAGCAGATCCATGGTCCTTCTCAGCCTCAAGGCACAGTGGCCAAAGGCTAAAACCTAAAAGAAAATACAATGAACTCCAAGATCTACATGTTCTTTCTAGTCACCTCTTTCTATCTCCCCTTCTGAGGCTAAGAGGCAACCAGGCTCACTGAACACTTCTGTGCTTACCACAGAATGGCTGCAGATGGGGGACAGGGGAGCTGCTGAATTCCAATTAACTTCACCACTTAACTTTGATTGCTGTGTTACTCTGGATGAACTTGCTGTTTATTAGTAAATGAGGGTGAGGTTCTCAGAGATTAATGATGGCAATGTCTGTAGCTACACAATAGGACCCAGATGTTCCCATACTTATTGCTTCCTCTCCTTGACCCTCTTTCCTGCAATTACTAGAGAGAAAACACAAATATAGCATTTAGGAAACCTGACACAGGCCCAAACTACTGACACAGTTAGGTCCTAAACTTTGAACACCATTTTGTCTCATATTCAGATAAGTTCCACGATACTGATACCAAAAGGGAAAAAAGTCATACCGCACACTTGAAAGTAGGAATAGAGAAAATGTTGACGATATAAACCTGTATAATTAATTGTTTGATATCAAAGCCAGATCTTGATGAAAAAGCCACACTCTACTACATAGCAAGTTCATGTATTCACAAAATCAATCATAGAAAATAATCCGTACCGAGGGCTCTGCCAAGAAATTATACATGTTGATCAGCCATTTTAGGCTGATCTTACTGGTCAGTCATCTCTTACAAGTACAGAAATTTCATCTATCACTTCCACTTCTCTTAATTGCCTACTTACCACAGATTTTTCATTAGTGAATCTTAGAAGTAATCTAGTCTATCTAGAACTGCAACCAGATTTATCACATCACATTTCTTCCAAAACGCAAAGATCAAAGACCAATGACAATGTAAACCTCCCAGTAAGCTACAAGCATAATGCAGAGAGTCCTAGTTTTCACCAACTCTAGTTCCTTTCTTTTTCCCGTGTACCTGGATTCTCTGGTAATGAGGCAAGACTGTGTCACTGATGCTGGCAAATGGAGCAGCAGGGAATGGAACAGATGCGTTTCACTTTCACACCGAGACAGTGACAAAAATTTAAATCACTCCCCCTAGAACCTGGCCCCAGCAGATACAAAGCCATGTATGGTGAAGGTAGATCACAAGATGGTATCTCCCTAGATTTCCAAGTCACTCACTGCCTAGATGGAAGCTTCACAGGACAAGCTCTGGAGCTGCAAGGCTGTGAGAGTAAGAAAGAAGCCTCTGGGATGTAGAGGGAGGTTTTTGGTTATTCAAACTGGAGAATTACCTACCCCCTCAGAACAAGGATGGGTAGGTCGTCAATGCAAAGATATTTAATACATTAGAGGTGATTTCAGAAATGTGGTTCATTACACAAACAGATCACAAAGTTGATTTGATAGCACATCTAAAGTGTACATATTTATCATTGAATTTTGATACCCTTAGTCCAAAAAGTTTCTTAAGTTTAGGAACAAATCTTGTCTGAAGTTTCATTTGAGAGCCTGTTAGTTAGAATTACCTGGATGAATTTCTGGCATCAGACATCAAATCATTACATTTACCCAGGAAGGAAAAAAAGAACAACCAAAGACAATCTACTATTTTTTCCTGTCCCCAGCTCATAAATATACCTCACCCCCTCACACACGCACATACAGAGAGTCACCAAAACAGATGCATAGTCCACTCTATGCCAGAGCTCTGCTAAGTACCAGGAACAGAAAATTAAATAAAAACATGATCGCTACCCTCCAGGAGGACATGGAGGGTGGGGGAGAATCACATAAACAATTATGACAGGGTATAGTAAGATCTGTGATCCAGACAGACGTGGGAGCTCAGGGGACGGAGAAACCCATTCTACTCAGAGATATATGACGATGTCCTTATAGAAGACGGGACACAAAGTCATTAAAGGAAAAGTTGTGTTCTAGGTAGCTAAGGAGAAGAATATGCCAGGCAAAGGCATAGCATGTGCCAACCTGCTGAGTCACAAAAGAACTTGCCAAGTATTTAGAGACTAGCTGAAATATGGTGTGCTTATAGGATAACCATGGGACAGGAGTTGAGAAGAGCAAGTCAAAACAGGATCACAGAGCACATTCAAGCCAAGGTCTTCTGCTCAGCTATTGCTCAAGAACTCACTTCACCACTCAGCGGTTTAAAACCATAGTTCCTTAACAGCTCTCCTGTTTCTTTTGATTGGGCTTAAACTGTTGTTCTTCTGGGAGGTCTATGCTTTAGCAGTCAAAGGTTGGTTGGGGTTTTGGTCCATGTGAAAGTTCGAGCCACTGGTCTGGGGATTCAAGATGGCTCACTCTAAGGGTTGCTTAGGGTTCCTCTAAGGGGAACAAGCGAGAGTAAGAGGACAGATGGAGTGGTCAACTAGAGCTCAAGCACTGAGCCTCTCCACACGGCTTGTACCTCTCATGAGCTGGTAGAGTGCCGAAAGAGGAAGTGTTCCAAGAAACAGGAGATTCGCATGGCTGGTCTCTTAACTCCTGAGCCCAGAAACTGCAACAGCATTTCGGTCACATTCCTCTTAGAACACTCACAGAATCCATCCAAATTCAATGGGAGTAACATAGATCCCATTTCTCAACACAAAGAGTATTTGACCATCTTTACTCTGCCATGTAGGACAATGGCTTGTACTGAAGGCACTGAATGGAATGCAAACAGATCCATTTAAAGAGGAGATTGATAGGAGAGGGTTACATTCGAGAACAATAACACTGATGGCAGAGTAAAGATGGGTTGCTTGGGAATGCAATGAGAGCAGAAAGCAAAAGCTCAATTATGAAGAAATGAGTTCACCTGAGAAACTATGAGGGTCTGAAATCCTGATAGCTTCTAGAAGGCTGCAGATTGGGGGCAAAGGGGGCGGAAGCAAGAAAATTATAGGAGACATTAAGGACTGGGCTGGTGGCTAGTTTGATACTGAGACAAAAGAAGGAAAGGGAAAAAACAAAAATCAGTCCCAGGCACCCAGGTTCATGTCTAAGTGATGGTGATCTCATTAAAGGAAAAAGTACAGTTTAGAAAAACAATATACAATGATGAGGGGGACCAAGAGGGTGAATTATGAATATGATTTTATTTTTATAACTGTAAATGAATTTCTTCTAATGGACAAAAAAATTATTTTTAAGGGAACAGACATTCCATTTCTGCAGCACTCAGTGGTATCTTCCTGATCCTTTCTATATTCAATAAAGTACATATTGTCAAAGGAAGAAGTATTTTTCCTTCCTCTTTATAGTTTCATCTATAGAAAATTCCTTGGCAAACTTGTCAAGATTCTATCACCTGGAAAAAAATTAAATATATCTGCCTCTATTAGAAGAAAGGGGAGATTTTATAAACTCTCTGTCATTCAAGTTCAAAACACACATTTTCTATAAAGCAGTGTTCCACTCTCTTCCATTTTTTCAGAGCCATCTTTCAGGATATAAATAACTTACATTTTAATCACTGACAAGTGCTAGGCTTTAACCATGTCAGGAGAGCCCTCACTTGAATTCCTTGGCAACAATGAAGTCAGATCAATCATCTCCACAGACATCTACTCAGAGGGCCCAGTAATCTCCATTCTGGAAAGTGAATGGAATGCCAACTACAGATGCTTTGTCACCAAGCAGGAAAGCAGCACCGGTGCTCTCACTGTTTAGCATGACTACCGCCCACGATTGGCTAATGGCAAACTGGAACAAAGCATAGACCTGAGAGAAACTCCACACAACTGAGTCAACTCTAAACGACCACGTGTCGCAGACCACATATACGGACTCTAGGATTACACTCACACCATGCAATGCAAAATGGCTTGAAAAATGCCTTTTCATTCGATGTTTATTTTAGATTTTAATTAATTTTATTATTTCCACATAATCCTCAGACCTCATCAGTCTGGAGAATCCCACTGACATTAGAGGATCGAATTTCTCCAGATCTCACCATCCAAGATTTCTTACCCCATACAAGCATCCTCCATTCATGCTGCTTAGCCACTCATTTCTGGGGGTTGCCTAGGAATGCCTCCTGTGTGCTCAGGAATGAGGCTATCAGTCCACACGACACTACTTCTTTAATCTCTTGAACCTGTGTCCTTCCCTGGATGACTGCTGAGTTCCCCACGTATGACCAAGCTATGTGAAGGTACCTGGCCTCCCCCTGTGTCACCATGGTCACACTTCCCACTAGATATATGCCACTTTCAAATACCTTATGGTTTTTATCATCTGGAGCCCTGAATCAATTCGCTCTCAAAAATCACCGCATTTCCTCGTGCGAATGGTCTCCTTCAGACCCACCCCACTCAAATGGGACTCTGGGCCTGGCTTTTATTTGAAGCAAAAACATCCACAACTGTTGCTAGTACATATCACAAAACAAGCGCATGAAGACTTTGAACCTAAATGTACACTTTCCAAAAGAAATTGTTTTTCTGTTCATATTTGTTTTCCTCTGTTTCAAAACTTATACTCTGTGACATCGGTGAGATGGCAAATGAGGAAGTTCCAGGCCCTCATTCTGCCATGGAAACATTTTGACAAATAACTAAAGACTGACAAAAATAACTTTCTAAGAGTCAAAAATCTACAGCAACCAAACACTTCATCAAGAAAAAGATACATTTGAAATGGTTTCACCTCTTATTTGCCTTTGCCAACCCCCGCTTCCTCCTGATGAAGTATCATCAGGAGGAAGTGGCCCGATTCCTGGCTCCCTCCCTCAGGCCACCCGAAGAGTAAAACATATGTCCAACATTCTCATCTGTCTGTAGCCTATCTAGCCTTCTGCAGAAAAGGTATGTCAATCCCCAATCTAGAGAACAAAGTGAACATTGTAAAAAAAAAAAAAAAAAAAAGGCTAATTCGGAGGCCTCACAGAAAGTATGGCTTGAGGTCATGTCTGAACAGAGTGGCTGTCAATAAGAGGAGAGAGATAAAGACAAGAGCTAACAAATGTGCAAAACAGAAGCAATTCAAGTCAGAGGGGCAATAATAAGGAACAAAACTAAAGTGTTTCCAAAATGATGAATAGTAAAATCACTGGCCAACACCAAATGTAGGAGGAGAAAGCTCATTCTGGTGAGGGCTCTGAGCATGATGGGAGTTTGAAGTGGTACCAAGAAATTCAAGTGAAAACTAGACCAGAGGACAAGCTTTAACCTCTAGGTTACAGAGTCATCAATATGGAGATGACTGATGCAAATTACGGGAGATGTTGAAATTTCCACAAGAGAAAACAGGAAGAGCAAAAGGTCAGGACAGACTGAAGGAACAAATTTGACAATTCACTCATTCAGCAAATGCAGGTATCATTAAACCTAAGAATTCATCTCCTGTATAATTTCCCAACATTGTCAATGCATTCTCACTTTATATGCTCTTTGCAAAATCTGTACTGACTATAGGGGCACCTGGGTGGTTCTGTTGGACCAACTCCTGGTTTTGGCTCAGGTCTCAATCTCAAGGTCATAAGATCAAGCCCCGCATCTGCCTCTACACTCAGCGCCAAGTCTCCTTAAGATTTTCTCTCTCCATGGGCACCTGGGTGGGTTAAGCCTCTGCCTTTGGCTCAGGCCATGATCCCAGAGTCCTGGGATCCAGGCCCCAATCGGCCTCTGCTCAGTGGGGAGCCTGCTTCCCCTTTTCTCTCTCTGCCTGCCTCTCTGCCTACTTGTGGCCTCTCTCTCTGTCAAATAAATAAATAAAATCTTAAAAAAAAAAAGATTTTCTCTTTCCATCTCCCTCTGCCCCACTCCTTGCTCATGCTTTAAGTAAATAAATCCTTTTAAACACTCAAAAATAAAAATAAAAATCTGTCCTGACCAGCTCAAGGGTGCAAAACATCGACTGCATCATGTAGTAAGGAAAGAACCTGGCTCCTCTGCTCAAGAGTTTGTAACTTCTTTGGGAAAGGACAGGCAAGAGAAGAGAATCACAAAGTTAACAACAACATGGGGAACAATGAGGACCAGGTAGGTCCAAAAAATAACCCATCTCAAGGTTACACATTAAAATACAGAAGTCACATACATAATGCATGTGGAGTACATTGCAGTGTCATTTTATGGCTCTCTTGTACCTGTAGAGAATGCTCCCAAGTCCGGAGGGATGGAAATGATAGCTCTTAAATCTTACTCATCTATTGTCCACTATTGAACACTGCAGGCATTAAGTCTTTCCAAGGGGGTACCATGGAAACATCAATACACTTGCCTTGACTTACGATTACCCCACTCGCTCTATAACATGCCCTTTGAATCATTTTTTCTGTGCTGCTCTACCTGACAAAACCAGCTATTCATTGTCCTACTTATACATGGAGAAAAAGAAATTTATCAATAAAACCTGCTGGATGGATTCCTTCTAATCTATCAAAAAAAAAAAAAATCAGGGCCTTAAGCCATCAAAGCTCCCTCCAGCTGGGCTCCTTACTGCAGGTAATGGCAGAAGCGCCACACATTTCATGGAAGCATTTCCCTCAAAAACTGCCTTTTAATCACATCATTTTATAACGTAAATAGCCAAGTGGCTTACCCGGACTCCAAGGCCCTCCAGTCCTCTTGGGGCCTCCAGACTCTCACTGGCTAACCTCTCAGAAGAGCCCGGCGTAAGGAAGAAATAAATGCACAGAAGCAGAATTGACACGGATTAGAAGGTGTGGAAGGGAGAAAAAAATGTAAAAACCTGTTTTTAGACAAATGTCCAGATTTTTTAAAAAAAATCTTGGTAGACTAGTTACGAAAAATCTCTGCTTCTGAAGAGACCAACCTCTGGGGAAGCTTTCACAGATGATAAAGTTAGCAGTCACAGTGATTGAAAGGGGACATTATACTTTAAAATGTAATGCCGTTAGGACAGATGTGGTTAGGAAAAGAAAAAAAAAAGACTACACTGCACATATCTAGAAAATGAAAATAGAAATAAAAATGCCTACTTTGCCATATTTTCCTAGGAGTTCATTTATTTATCTGTTTTTCGTTGAGGACGAAAGGGTTTGAGTCGAAGATGTCCTCCCTGTCAACTGGCTAGAAAGTGATCAACAGTCAGAAGAAATATTTTTCCACTCAATTATTTACTGCTCACTGAAGGCCCCTCTTCCCCATCCAACAGGAAATGAAAAACATCCATCAACCCACACAATACAAGTTTTATTATACATATAAAAATCCTTATTTTATCCCCAGCCAAGCTTTCATGGGGTCACATCACCCTATCTAAATAATAGTGGAGTTCTGGAATCAAGAAGGTCTAAGAGAAAAAAATCTTTGCATTGCAAGAAGCTTCTTGCATCTGTTTTTCTAATTCACAAACTACAGCAACAAATTAGAGTGACCTGTGGGAATCCAGGGAAGCATGGGCTGGTTTTCCAATTCCATTGAGGAAGACTAAATAATGTTTTTCTCCAGAGCTTCTTAGAGTTGCCCATGTTTTTGTTAGGCTGGGGACTGGGTTTGAGGTGAACATGAAGGAAGATGCTTTCCCTGAGTTTAGATCATGCTGTTTGATCAATAAGACTAGCGCCGCAAAGCAAGAGATACATTAAAAAAAAAAAAAAAAAGGCTCGTTAGAAAATCACACTTTTAAAGAAATAAAGCATGCATGGTATTTGAAATTCTGCAATGCCTGGAGAAAGGAGCAGTTGGGGTGTGTGAGTAGCTAAACAAGTCTTTCATTTAGACATGAAGCATTTACAGCACAAAATCATATAGATGCCAGCCCATATTTGCAACATGACTTAGTCCCTAAAACAGCCAACTGAAAGGAGAGTAATTTGGCTGCTGCAGAAGTCACCCCACAGATCATGAGGGGTGATTGGGTGAATCTGCTGGTTTTTCCTTCCTCCTCCATGTGTATTTTTCTTTAAGTTCTATAGTGATCAAAAAAGTCTAACTGTCCCTGATAGCAGGGACTCATTCTTCAGCTGAACATACACAAGTAACCGAGATTCAGGGCCACACATTTTCACTGCACCTGCCGACCCCCACTGCAATCTACCAATGTCTCAACTTTCAAAACCCGCCACTGGGACATCTTCTGGGCACTATTAATTACAAGCATTATGGTAACTTATATCTGCAGCTACTTAATTTTTTTTTATCATATCATGCTACTCACAGTACTTGTAAAACGACAACCACCATTGGCAGCACTAGGTAAATACTGAAGTGGCCACCTACTTCAGACACTTCCATAATAATGGACTTTTTCACTGTAAATGCAAACTGCATTTCTAAACAAAATTATAAATAAATTCTGCCAAATTCATTTTGAAGCCTCTGGTTTACATTGGCACTTTTCCATAATGTCCAATTTTAGATAGTAAATATTTAATACTAATTTCTCTTCTATTTACATGAGTAGAAAACGTTTTACCTGGTTCCTGGAAACCAAGCTATCAACCTTCCTTATTAGATTAGTAGGTAGTTTGGTGTCTTCAAATACCAACATAAAGTAAACTGACAGCTCAACTGTTCCATCTTAAAGACTGTCTTATCTTTTAATTTGTCAGACCACATGCATTTCAATTTTTCCTCATTGAGGAGACCACTGGCCAACAATTATTTGGAATAGCCAAGCATTTCTGTGTATTTGCTGTGGAGACAGAGGGCTTACTTGGAACTTAACCTAAAACTGTATTTAGTCAATTAGACAAATCTTTTATTGAAAGACTGAACTACACTTTCAAAGTCCATAATTATCATTACACACTTCTAAAGCCTTGGGAGCACAAATGCCGCAAGGTTGATAACAGAGTTTCACTTTACTGCTACAGAAACAAAACATCTCAAAACAAATAGGAAAGTAACATTCAATAATCCAGCCAAGACAACATCAAATTTAATTTGGCACATCTGAAGGGTCAAGCATACAGCAAGGCAACATTGATTAAACTCAGCAAAGATCAATTGAAGAGATGTCAGCAGAGTCACCACAAGAGAGAACCATCCAATTCGGAAAGGTCAGCAAAAAGAATTCCGTGATATCTGGGTTTCCACACTACAGTGCATGGATCTTGAATATACCAACTTCATCACCCAGATTGTTAGATTTCTACATTACAAGAATTTAAAGAAAAGCTTTGTCAGTCTATTTGGCCTATTACTTAGAAAAATAGTTACTCACTTTTTTGACTAAATAAAAAAGACGACTACCTGGATTTGGAATCCGTTAGCTTCACCTGGCCAAAGGAAGACATTCATCAGAGTTAACCTTCTGAATTAATATTATTTATCACTTAAAAGGCTATGTAAGACACCCCAACTAACACTTCATTCACCATTCTGCCTCAATGTCTGAATTTCCATCAATAGTAAATCACTTCTTGTCATCACTGTCTCCAGATGGCTCCTTAAAAACGCAAATATTCCTGGGAAACAGAGTGAACTTAGGGTTGTAGCTTTCAAACATGATGCCTTTTTGTAATTTAGGGGGGAAAGTACCCTGGTGGACCAATGCTGCTGCACCAGAGCAAGGCTGTGCCTCTGGGCTCAATTTCAGCCCAACCAGCCTTTACGACCTGCAGTGATTGTGGACAATACTAGGTAGGTGTCTGTTGATGGTCAATAACCCCAGCTTTCATTTCCTTGGGAGCTTTCGTATTTCTGTTGGATACTTGGGAAAAGTAATTAATCATAGGCAAAACCTTCTTGCAAGACCCCCAAATGAAATTTCACCAAGACCGTATTAGCGATCCTGAGAAAAGACTTGGCCTCCAAGGCTGTATCTGCCTAGTACATCAAGGACAGCTGAGCCAACCAATATTCTTCGTCCTGACCCCCATGACGGCAGCCCCAAAAGGAGAGCCTCTTAGTCATTCAACCCTATTTAGTTTCACTCCTTATCATTTTTCCCTACCTGTAACCAACTCTTGCTTCAAATGACAGCCTCCTTCTAATACTTTTCTTTCTGGAGCTTTGATTCAGTGGTGTGCTAGAACTGGTTCACATGGGTCTGCTAGATGCAGCCAGGTGTGCACAGCTCCCCACTCTCTGCTCGCTAACGTTGTGTTGGTAGCCTGAAATCAGCCATGATGGGAGTATTTATACTATGGAAATCAGCAAACACTACAAATCAGGGCTTTTTGTAAGTGAAGAGCCAATTTTTAGACATTTACCAGCACACCACTGGATTTTCAAAAATGACAAAGTTCTCCTACTCTCACAGAATTTGTTTCTTCTTTTTGTTGCTTTTTTTTAAAGTCAGTCAACTAAAAAATGGTTCCCCTAGGATATCACCATATATTTTGAAGCCCTCTCCAGTGGAAGTAGGCCATTTTACCTTATTTATGGAACAGATTTCTTTTAGGAAGCTCTTTAAAGCCTTATATTTAATAAATACCTCCCCTTTACACCATCCTAGCAACCAATGCATATAAAAAATTCTATAACCATTTAATTCATTAAATTCTGTTACACGTCTGCCTCCCCACTTCACTGAAAGCTACTTGAGGACAGGAGCCATGTTATGGTTATCACTGTACATCTGAAAGATTCCTCTGGCTTCCTTTGGCTGTCAAACATTCCTCATCCTCCTGTAGAAACATTTCGACTTTTGAGGCAATAGCACCGGGCTCTATTTCCCTCTGCAGCCCCTCCTTGCTGTCACATCAGCATCTTGAGCAGCTCCCTCACAGGCAATGAGAATCCACAGACCTCTCTTCGAACCTAACTCCAGCTCTCTTGCTGGGCAACTTCAACATCCTTGAGAATGAGCCATGCAATTTATAGTGTGGGGGTCAATGGCAGGCTGCCCCAAAATGAGCCATTTTGGCAAGCAATTATTTTAAGCTGAAGGCAATCAAGATCCTTTGGCTTCAAAAGAAACTTCTGCCCCTCTCTTAACTACATATAAAAAACTAACTTGGAGGCTCTTTCCAGAATAAGGCTTATAAGGCTTATCAGCAGCAATTAACTTTATCTGAGCAACCCATCTGTAAGGCAGGACAAACATCTGTTTACCAAGCATTTGCTTTTTTCATCTTCCTATGAATTTCATTCCTTCCCTTTGAAGTCCTAGACCTCAATCCCCTCTCTTAGTTCAGGATGACATATACACCTCATTTTGCCTGTGTTTGGAATTTGCATGTCTGTGTGGATCCCCAGGACCCATACTATTACATTTTCTCTTGTTAATCGGCCTCATATCAAACTGATTCTTAGTCCAGCTAGAAGGACCCTTGAAGGGGAGAGGAGTTCTTGCTCTCTGACACTAACCACTAAGGTCAGATATTTCCAACCATATCCTACTTCAGCTATTATCCCCTAAAGACCATATCCTGGACTTTCATTTCTCCAGGACATTTTCCTCTTCAGATACACTGTGGGAGAAAGACAAGAATTTTCCCTCTACCCTTTGAAGTTCTTGGCCATGACCCCCCCCCCCACACCACACCAAACCCTGGAACAAAAGACAGATTAAAAACACAAGTTTAATAACATGTATACCTCATGCATCCATGCTAGAGATCTAAGCAAAGTAAGTAGTTCCCCCAAGGGCTCAAGACATCACCTTAAACACCATCTCCAGCTCAAAAAAAATGATGTCAGGGCCGGGGAGATGGGTGGCGCAGTTATGGGAGTGTAACAGGAAAAGCACAGGAAACAAGAGTATGGTTGTTTTGCAGATTGAAGTCCTTGCCTTCTCCGATGTTCGAGTCTTAGAAATTTAGAGTCATCCTCTTCCTGGTACGGGGAGGGAGACATCCTTACAAATCAAGATTTCCCTTAAACATGTAAATGTCTCTTACAAAATAACTTCTTCATTTTCAGAGCTTATCCTGTGTCTGCAGTTTCTTAAAAATAATCAGCTCAAAATAATCCTTATGCCAAAGAGCTGTATTTTCGGATGGCAAATTCTGCTTCCATTCAATACCGAACCCCAAGTTCCCACTGACTGAAACAACAGCTCTTCTTCCATTCTATGTGCTGCTCTATTTAGCCGGACTCTCTGCTGTCTTTCCTGCAGTTTTCCCCTCAGGTCATCATACCCACCCTTCCAGTTCCACCTATGACCCTGTAAAACATAAATCCCATGAAGACTCGGTTCACTCAGTTTCTTGCTAGCACTTCTAATTCATTCAATCTGCTCTCTCTCATTACGACTGAACCTGACATCCATCACTGTCTCATGAGCAAGGGCAGCCGCCTCCTCTCCCCCTCTATCCAGCCTGCTGAGGGACAGAAGACGACGACAACAGCACTGATAGGTTCTGTGACAGAGTCATGGTCTCCAAGTGCAGGTGGTCTCCAAGTGGTGTCCAGCAATCCTGCTAGAAATCCCTAATCCGCTCTTGTTTTCACTGCAAAATTTTTTGCATCTTGTTGAAATAGACTTAATACTTATTCTTTCAACCGTTTGTGTTTTGTTTTCATTTTTTTTTAAGATTTTATTTATTTATTTGACAGACAGAGATCACAAGTAGGCAGAGAGGCAGGCAGAGAGAGAGGAGGAAGCAGGCTCCCTGATGAGCAGAGAGTCCAATGCGGGACTCGATCCCAGGACCCTGGAATCATGACCCGAGCCGAAGGCAGAGGCTTTAACCCACTGAGCCACCCAGGTGCCCCTTTGTTTTCATTTTTATAGAAACTTTTCTGAACACTTACCACACTGACCAGTCTCCTAGAAACCCCAGCTGTATTCTTAGCCTCTTTCAGTGGACAAGCTCTGCTCCTGAATCACGGATAAGAGTAAGGCTTTCATGTAAACCCACGGCTAACATCTACAAAGTCCAGGGCAAAAGTACAAATGGAAGCCTTCCACTATAGCCTTCGCTTCCTCTTGTTTTTTTTTTTTTCCTACCCTGCTATTTCCCACACCATGAGAAGCCTCCCTAACAAACCTAAGGATGGCCCAACTCATATGGTTAAGCTCCAGCCAAGTCCCCTCACCAGATGCCTCTTGGCCATCCCTCAGACCCAAGGGTCCTGATACCTAATGTCATAATCCTCCCTTAAGAAGACAAACTTGGGGAAGAAAACTGCGCAGGCCCTCAAAGTGAGCAGAGATACTAGGAAGAAAATTCCAAGGTCTCAGCTACCTGGAGTATGATTTAGACAGGGAGTCTCAAAGTCTGGGTAAGCATAGCCCATTAGCTCTTTGGACTGCTCAGCCTTTAAAGAGGGTATAGCTGCTGGAAGACCAGAATGGTGCACACTAAGCACAGGGCCCAAGGCCAGAACTCTGGTGCCTGGGTTCTCTTCACTTCTTCATACTGCACCATAAACACCCTACACTTCAGCCATACCAAACATTTTACTATTTCAAAAATATGTAAGGGGAAACAGAATGTGCTTCCCCAAAATATATGATGGTGGTGTTAGATTGTTTTGAATTAAAGTTATTTATGAAGTAACCAATACAAGAAGGCCAGTGTAACTCTCCTTTGTTCCCCCAAAGCATGAAATCAATCTCCCATGTGAGAGGTGCCCTGCCTACACAGGGAGGGGCAGAAGGCATCCTTATCACCAGGCAATGGAATTTGGGACCAAGAAGGGTATATGAACAAACCTGGTTACTTCACTCATTTGGTACCCCAACCCCAAACTGGTATCCTACCAGTTACTGACAACTTTTTCTTTGTCTACAAGGTCTATAAGCTGCCCGCTTTAGTCACCCTGAGTCTCATTTCTATGTGCTCCTGTAGATATGAAATCGAATTTTTCTCCTCTTAATCTGTCTCATATCACCCTGATCACTACACCAGCCAAAGGACCTAGAAGGAAAAGCATTCCTCCCCTACAATAACATGGTCTTAGCATTCTAGACCTTTGATCATTCCCTTCTTCCCATTTGGAACTTCCTTCCCCATCCACTAGTCTGCCAAACTAACTCCTCTCAAGCTCAGTGCATGTGTCAGCTCCTTTGGGATGACAGTTAGTTACACTTTCCCTGCGCTCCTCCACACCCAACCGGCTTTTCTCTGACCGCAAGGAGGATACCGCTGTGGCATGCTTACATGGTGCTGTCTGTAACTACACGAGGAGCTCCTGAAGGAAACAGACTATGTTCCATCCTTCCTTTCATTCATGGATTCTAGAACCATTTCCTAATTATGTAACAGGTCCTGGGAATCTACACTCATAAATAGTCAACAATCAACATTAAATAATGGATGATTGCTTATTTCTGGTATTTCTGTCACATTCTGTATTAAAATAGGACTATTCTTTCTTAAAAATCATGAGGAGACTCTTGTCTTTTTTTTAAGCAATAAATCTCAACAACAAAACAAGGACTACTTTCTTCCCTATCCAATAGGATTCCTCTATCCATCAGGGGTGAAAGCCACTTTAGGGTGTAATCTGAAATCTGGGGTCCCTGCCAGAAGCAGACCCTAAGAAAAGGATTTGGGTTCAGGCAGTTTGTTTCAGAAGTGGTCCCCGAGGGGCGCCTGGGCAGCTCAGTGGGTTAAGCCTCTGCCTTCAGCTCAGGTCATGATCCCAGGGTCCTGGGATCGAGCCCCGAATTGGGCTCTTTGATCGGCAGGGAGCCTGCTTCCCCCCTCCCTCTCTCTCTGCCTGTCAAATAAAATCTTAAAAAAAAAAGTGATCCCTAAAATCACTGTGAGGGAGCGGAAGAGACCACAAAAGGAGAACTAATCAAAGGTGTGTTTGTAGGTAGCCCCTGCTATGGGTATGTGCGCCAGGAGCATCTGCCGTCTACCTCTCCGTGCTTTCTGGAGAGAAGAAAAGCTATTTGGCCTTGGAGGAGAAACTTTAACGATCTCAAGAAAGTCTGGTCTCATTTTTGGAACTTCAGACCCCTCTACATCAGGAACTGTCAGTTTCTCTACTCCATCACCCAGTGATGAAACTTTCCACATTGTCCCTGTGTTTCACACGTGCACCCTTCATCATTTATATTAATGAAGAAATATCAGGCAATAAGCCCTTTCAGTCTGCTTTGCCAAATGGAGTGTGTACAGCTAAGTAATGTAAATTGCAGATTCTCTACAGTAAACGTCAATGTTTGGTAAACCTTAGATATTCACAGAAGTCAACTCCCAAACTAATTCTTGAATGCCACCTTTGAACACCTTTCCCCCTCCTAAAATATGCATGCAATGAATAGGAAACAAAATTACTACAGAAAGGAAGTGCAGGCTCTGCTTGTTAGATGAGTGCTCAAAACTCAATTTCATGCTGTAACGAAATTCAAGTTTCTCAATTTCATGGGCATGTGTGAGGAGAGCTGAAATTGTAAATGTTCAAAGAGCTAATGCAAAGGGTCTCGGTTGGCTTTTCCTGTACAACAAATCATGCCCAACTCATGAAACACAACAATAGATACTTATTTCTTGCTCACACATCTGTTTGATCAGTTCTGAGCTCAGATGATCTAAACTGGGCTCAGGCTTAATTTTAAGCTACAGGTTAGTTTCAAGTCTGTTTCACAATAGTAGCCTCCCCCTTGGACTAGAGAGTGGGTGGGAGCATGTCCATTTCAGACACAGTGGCAGGGGATAAGTCCAAGAGCAGGGGTACACTTGAAGCCTCTACTCCCATTACATTCACCAGCATCCCAATGGCTGAAATGACACATGGCCAAGGCCACTGTCAGTGGGATAGGGTGACATGCAATCTTCCCATGGAGAAAAAGAGGGAGAGGACCACTATTCTCTGAATAATAATCTAATCTACCACCCAAAGTCAAAAGTCATCTCATGCTCAGTATTTCCTAGGAATAGAAACATCAAAGCAAACCCCCTAATAATGTACCAAAATTAGACTATATCTGACAGTTAGGAGTTCCAAATGTAGTTTTTTTCTAGTTTGGTCCATGAATATTTTGTAAACAACATCTAATGCATCTTCACATTTCTATGTTTTATAAACAGTTCAACAAATTAGATGTCAAAGAATCCTAGGGGTGGAAGTTGCCTGATAAGAGGAATCTCATAAAGAAATTACAGTATATTTAGAAACCAGAATGACATTTCCATCCTTTATTTGTTTACCACTTGAACTTTAGCAACTATGTGGCAATGTATTAAAAGTCTTCTTAGTCATTTTCTTGGTGATTTTCCAGTCTCCTGAAAAATTATAGACCCAACAATAGTTCAAGGACTTCATAATTCACCCAAATTGTCTAAACTTCTGGAAAAGCTTTTTTTCTTCGATGCTCAGGACTTACAGCTTATGAAGCTCAAGCTGACCTGCTTTTAGCTTGAGGTCTTCCTCAATCTGTGGAATTTATGAATAAATCCATTTCTGCTATCATGTCTGTTTATGGTAGAGATAAAAAGTCCTTCTCAGTTTTGAGATGCGAGCAGTAACAGCAGTTCCAGCAGCAACACTACTCCAATTACAGGCCTGACCAGTGGGCATCAAAGTGCCACTTTATACATAAGCCTCATCAAAGTGCCCCAGCATGGTGGCAGGACTCAAGAAGTTGTTTCCCTCTGTACTAATGTGTATCCTTACATTTGGGGGGAGTTATTTATGTTTCTTTTCCCCTGATGCTCTTTAGATTTCTGGTCAGTGATAATTTATCATAGATAGGGGCAAAAAACGCAATACTTAATTAGGTTTTTAAAAGGTTTGACTTTAGCTTTAACCATAGTGATTTTTATCACAGCATGGGCAGAGAGAGGAGAGAAGCCAACAGAAAGTAGTGAAAAGGAAGTCTCAGCAGGCAAGATGGCAAAGTTTTTTAGTGAGAAAATTAGGTTGGACAGGATACACACAAAGCACACTCTAGCAAGCAATCGATAATGTAAAACTTGGTATTTAGAGGGCACCTTTTATCCTAAGAATATGGGCAACTTTCCAGGCATGAAGTGCCCACTTCAAGCAATATTCACGTGGGTCAAGAAGCAAGTATTGCTGCATTGGACTTGCAAATGAGGAAACAAGAAATTCTTCTGGATTATCCGGTCAAACAGAAATGCTGCCAGCCAGGGTCTGTACAACTCCATCTAGCCATCTCTACCGCAGGCTATAGGATGGTAAACTAATAATAGGTGATCCTAGAAGGCTGCAGTATGGCAAACCAAGTGGGCTGAGAGCACATCAACTGGCTATGGTTCTGATTCATGTAGAAATCACTGCCATTATAGTATTTCCCCAAGGCTGCTGGTCTGAGATTTGTGAATTCTGAAAGCCAAGGTAAAAGAGGACTTCATTTTTGGTACTATTTCTCATAGAAAACCCTCCACACCCACACACACCCACACACACGCACACACGCGCACTCGCGCACACGCGCACACACGCACACGCACACGCACACACACGCACACGCACACACACGTGCACACACACGGGTCACCTTGAAAATGAAATATTTAGGCTAACTGAATTTAAATTAAAATAAATAAAATGAATTAAACATTCAAAATCAGAAGGTCTAGGAAGGAATAAAACATTAACACAAACTCACAGAAATAAAATCTACAGGAGCCCGAGCAAAAGTCATGAAATAACCTTCCTGCCCACAATAAGAAGTCTAGGTTTGGTTAATGCAGTACTTAGAGTTCTTTGATAAGCTCTAAGATAAATTTCAACAAACTCTGGATAATTATAAAAAGACTTATTTTTTAAAATGCTATTTCCCACTCTCATCTCATTATTGTAACTTTAAGATCCATCTTAATGACTGTGGGGGAGGAAAAGTAACTTTATTTCTACCCTTCTAGGTTCTTGGCTGAGATCTCCCTGGGATAAAAGAAAAATATTAAGATAAACAAGTTTAATAACATGTATCCCTCCTGTGCACATGGGACAGACCCAGAAAGACTGAGTAACCTCTGAAATGGCTTAAGGCACTACCTTGAACACCATCTGCAGCTAAACACAAACAAGACGTTGAGTGTGGGCTATCCATCATGGGAGGTTATCAGAAAAAGCACAGTAAACAAGGGTAAGGCTGTTAGACATCCTCTTGCTGGTACAGAGTTGAAGACACTCTTCCAAGTGCAGATTTCCCTTATACATGTAAATGACTCTTACAACAGGGTAACTTCTACTTAGTTTGCAGAGCTTCTCCTGTGTCTGCAGTTTCTTAAAAAAATAATCAGCCTAAAATAATCTTTATATCAAAGAGACATATTTTAGGGTGGCAAATCCTGTTCCCATTCACATCTAAATGAGTGAATGCCCACTCATCATTTTCCTTTGTCAAAAATCAATGAAGCCTCATTTCATCATGAATTGTAACAAATATATAAACTCTTTTAGAAATAATTCTGTGTTATTTAAACGTAAATGGCTCCTTACCTTTAGAAAATAATGTGCAGATTCTACCACTTTTGCTAAAGATACAGATTTGATCAATCAGTCCACCTAAGAATGTGTTTTGAGGACCACTAGTTCAGGTGTTCCTTAAAGAGCTACTATTTACAAAAACTTCCCACTTACATTAACATTTTACAGTTGAATACTCAGAGCTCTAATAAGGAAACACAGCAATACAAAAATTGTCCAGAGATTTGTTTTTTAGGGCTCTAGAGCAAAATCCCCACAACCTTTCTAACACAATGGCTTAAATTCTCACTACAGAAAACTGGACAAAAAAATCAAATCTAGGAGATTAGAAATGCCAATAGAAATTTTCGAATAAAAGGGGTTCTCTTTTTGGTTTCTGTTTTTTACTCTGGATACAGGGCAGAATGTTGTAGCTGTTGTTGAAATTTTCTGTGCTGGAATGTGTACATACACACACACACACACAGTGTTGAAAAAGCACTCAGAATGCTTGTGTGGTGTCCACAGAAGTAGATAAGCAAAATAAAGACAGATGGCAACGAACTAATCTAACACCCAACTCTAACACTTTACAGCTATGTTGCCATTACACACTTCTCTACTGTACTAATTCAGACTTCAACTTGACATTGATCACAAAAATATATGCATACATTCAACACCATCTGCTGTCTAAGTACAATTCAAGGAAAAAGAGTTAGCCACCATGAAATGTCAGTAGTAAAAGATGATTCTAGGGTAACACTCATCTAGTCAGAATAGGTAAAGAGCTTGGGTTATCCAGTTAGTGACCCAGTTGTATTTGCCAAAATTCAATGGGCACTTCTTCCACTCAAAACCTTTTCTCAAAAACAAAGTGGTACAACACACAGACTTTCATGTGAAGTGACCCTGTTACGGTTTATAGATCTTTATGTTTTCAACTTGAATTGAAAACCAATCCAAGTTGTATAAATAGACTTTTCATTTGCTCTTTTTCTGTCAGTAAAATTGTAAACTAAGAGAGAAAAGGAGATTTTCAATGTACCCAGTGTGCAAAGAAAAATTTAATGTTCTATATATAAATACCTAGAAAGGGGGAAATCAAATGTCCTGTTTCCACACACACTAGAAGTACCAAGATTTCCAGAAAGTTCTTACCCACCCTTACTAACCAACCAATTTCTTCACACCTTAATTCTAGATCAAGTCTAGAGGCTTGAGATCTCTCTTCGTCAGGATATACAAGAAAGGTTACAGACATGTCACAATTGCATTTCAGGCTGCCCATCACCAGGAGAAGAAAATGAAACATGGTATCATGAGGATTCAGAATCATTTAATGCACTGTTTTGACAGATTTCAAATTCTTAAAGTAAAAGAAAACCTCTTAATAAAACAGAAACGAACATGAAAATACTGCTCTGCAACAAAGAATATAATGGAAGGTATCTGACGATATTTTGACATTTTCCCCCAAACAATACTCTTTTTGTAAACTTGTAAACTAGAGCAAATATATTTATAATGTGGGAAAGAAAAGAACAAAACACTTTCGGGAATAAATACTTTTAAAATCCTACCAAGCAGCATATCTCTAACATTACCAGTAAGACCTAAGTGAAAACAATACAAAACTGAATGAAACCAAAAAATTAGCATAAAGAGTCTGCCCTTCTTGTAATAGCTATGAATGTTCAATGAACATGAAAAGGCCCTTACAAAGAAGAAACATAGTCATAAATGATGTTTCAAGCCTTTAATTTACTGGTACAGTAATGGAGGCTGAAGGCAATTAATGCCATTAACCAACATCTCAGGAAAAGAAACCTTAAGAATAGCTGTGCTTACAGTTATGCAAACCCACTTCCCAAACACTCGAAGACATTACACAATTCAAACTCCCTATCCTCAGGGCACCTGGGTGGCTCAGTGGGTTAAAGCCTCTGCCTTTGGCTCAGGTCATGATCTCAGGGTCTTGGGATGGAGCCCCGCATGGGGGGGGGGGGTCTCTGCTCAGCAGGGAGCCTGCTCTCTCTTCTCTGTCTCTGCCTGCCTCTCTGCCTACTTTTGATCTCTGTCTGTCAAATAATTAATTAATTAATCTTCTTAAAAAAATAGGCAATGAGTTCCAATTATTACTTAGAATATAGGGCATACTCTAAGATATAAAGAATAGGGTTTGGTAGTGTTTTAACCACAGTGCTATCCTGATGAAAACAAAGTAAAAAATAAAATACACAAGATTTCTAACTCATTAACAGCTTTCTTGAAAACTTTCTTAGAAGCATCAACCAGCTTTACAAAAAGATGCGTGCCCAAGGAAATGCAATCATGTTAATAAAAATCCACTTTGGACATTTCCTTTTTACTACATTAAGCCAGGCTCAAAAAGGAAACGAGAAGGTCTCATTTCTGTTTAACTGCTACTAATAAAGTTTGATGCATTTGGGTAAATATTGCTAAAAAGTGTGGCTTGATTTTAGGCAAAGTTTAGATTCCTCCTGTATGTGTACATTTCACAGAGGTTATGCCCAAGACTTAGTTACCTGGGCGCAGAACTAAACCACAACCTATCATTCCCTCTATAAAGAATTTTGCAAACCTATAAAAAGGTTTACTTGTAAAGAGTTGTCAATACTTGAAAAGTAAAGCAAAATAGGTCTCGGAGGCAGGGTAAGAATAGAGGAAGCTCAAAGGGTTTGCAAAGATTTTGGCAAAGGACATAAGAAAGAAACTAGAGTTATATGCATACCTATTGGAGCATTGCACAAAGTGGAAATTTTGATGGGCTTTTCATTCTTGACAAGCCTAAGTATAAATGTCAGTTCAAGGACAAAAATAACAAGCAAGGTGATTTCATAGTTGTGTCTGGTTTTGTACTTGGGGAGTATCATGTGTGGTGTGTTATACTTTAAAGTCAAATATAGGTTTATGCTAAGGACAGGTAAATGGCTTTAATTACATATACACATGTAGATACACATATATATGGAAAAAACAGAATAGAGTGAAGGGGGACAGAATTTGCCACTTCAAAATAGTCCTCTTTGGCATAATAATAACCAGCTGAAGATCATTCTTAAGAAACAACAGACTCAGGAGGGTGGAATTAAAATTTAAAAATTTTTAGAAATTAAAAAAAGAAACAGCAGACATAGGAAAAGCTCTGAAAACCTAGTACACATTTGCTTTCATAAGAGAAACTTAACACTGATAGGGAAATCTCCATGTGTAAGGGTGTCACCCTCTCCATACCAAGAAGAAAAGGGTCAATCTCTGGAAGCTTGTACCACTGGAGAAAGTGGAATCTTAAATCCACATAACTTCCCCCTGTCTACTGTACTTTGACTGAAAACCTCCCATACCTGGCTCCAACCCATTGCCCCAACATCTCATCTTTAGCTGGAGGTGGTATTGAGGTGATGGCTTGGGCCCTTGTGGTGAGTTTCATAATGTTCCTGGGCTTGTCCCATGGAAATTTACAGTTATTAAATGGTTATGATGTATATTACGTATTGTATATTGTATATACACGTATGTAACAATATGCATTATTATTTATGGTTATTAAATAAATGGCTATTAAACAATAACACGTTTAATAACATGTTATTAAACGTCTGTTTTTCTCCTGTTCATCTTTTATTCCAGAGGGTCCTCAGATGAGAACCTAGAAGTATAGAGGGAAAACTACTTTTTCTCCCCTACAACAGAAAGAAGAAAAAATATGCACAGAGCTAATCATGTGCAAAACTCTTAGTAAGCCTCCCTGCTTCTTCAGCAGAGGGCACTCTGCAATGAAAAGTGGCTGGAAGCAGAGGAGTGCTATCTTTCCAGTGTCGTATCCAAGATAACAGGACGTCAGACGCCAAAGAACTACCTTCGTGCTGTAACTGATCCTACCTGGGTACAACCACAGTGATCATGCTGTGCTGGTCAGAGGAGGGTGAATTCACCCATTCTTGGTGAGTCGCTGCTCAGCCTCTACCCCACTGTCACCCCAACTACCCAAGCTGCCTTCTGCCCTTATAAGTATGTGTGTGCAAAGCAACCAACCCTCTGAAAGCTGAGAAAGTACTACAAATTGCTGAAAATATCAATGTTCTGGCATGCAAACCCCTTATTAAAAGATTGATGGCTTCAAAGGGGGGAAACAGTCTAGAAAGGAAACCTTCCTTTCTGCTCCAAAATAATGCTTAAAGTCAGGCAAGTTCTTCCTTCTCCTCTCCCAGCCCCACAATATGGTCGCGGTTATGGTACTCTAGAAGCCTCACCTCCCTAAACAGGCAACACAGGAACAGAGAATGCCGCAGAGGGCGGAATAGAAGCATAGCTTAGTAGGTAACAGAAAGCCTTTGGCGTTCGGAGGTTCTGCACTTATTAACTGTGTGATCTTGGGCTAGTTACTTAACCTTGCAATGCCCTGGGTCTCTCGTTTTAAATCAGTGTTGGCAAGTATGAGAAATTGAACGAGATAATCTATGTCAAATGTTCATCTTTTGGCATTGTAAGCACTCTGGATATTTCAGTTATTATCATCATTAGTAACAGCGTTTCATTGTCAATGCCAACTGCTTCTCAGTACCTCATTATTTTCTGCTCTTAGAATATTCACTTGTTTTGGTATTTTTAGAATTACCAAAGTATATAGTTAGGTAAATAAGAGTAAAAGGTCTAAAGTAAGAATAAAAAGTCCCAATCCTCTCAGTCTCTATGTTCCTACTTTATTGAGATACTGCTAAATTTTAGCACTAAGATTTTACAGCTTGAGCTTCCATCAATCCTCTATAGGAGTATATATGGGGTGTGTATGTGTATAACAACATATCTATAACAAACAACACTGGGATTGGGGCACCTTCCTAATGGAAAAATCCACAACTTTTCAGTGCCCCAAAACTGAACCAGCGATACCCTACACCTGACTGGAAGACTTACTGATAACAAACACTTGATTAATACCAATTTGGTGTCATGTATATTATATAGTGTATTCTTACAATAAAGCTACAGAAAACATTAAGAAGTCCTAAGGAGGGCGCCTGGGTGGCTCAGTCATTAAGTGTCAGCCTTCAGCCCAGGTCATGATCCAAGGGTCCTGGGATTGTGCCCCGCATCAGGCTCCCTGCTCGTGGGAAGTCTGCTTCTCCCTCTCCCACTCCCCCTGCTTGTGTTCCCTCTCTGTGTCTCTGTCAAATAAATCTTTAAAAAAAAAAGTCCTAAGGAAAATAGATTTACAGTACTGTAGAAAAAATCTGTGTTTAAGTGGATGTGCACAATCCAAACCTCACACACATACACACACACACACACACACCCTCTATATAGAAATAAAAATGGCACCTATCATCATCACTAGCCATCAGGGAGATTCAAATCAAAACCACATTGAGATACCACCTTACACCAGTTAGAACAGCCAAAATCAACAAGACAGTAAACAACGTGTGTTGGAGAGGATGTGGAGAAAGGGGAACCCTCTTCCACTCTTGGTGGGAAGGCAAGTTGGTGCAACCACTTTGGAAAACAGTGTGGAGATTCCTTAAGAAATTAAAAATAGAGCTACCCTATGACCCTGCAATTGCACACTGGGTATTTACCCCAAAGATACAGATGTAGTGAAAAGAAGGGCCATCTGTACCCCAATGTTCATAGCAGCAATGGCCACAGTCGCCAAACTGTGGAAAGAGCCAAGATGCCCTTCAACAGATGAATGGATAAGGAAGATGTGGTCCATATACACTATGGAGTATTATGCCTCCATCAGAAAGGATGAATACCCAACTTTTGTAATCAACATGGATGGGACTGGAAGAGATTATGCTGAGTGAAATAAGTCAAGCAGAGAGAGTCAATTATCGTATGGTTTCACTTATTTGTGGAGCATAAGAAATAACACAGAGGACATGGGGAGATGGAGAGGAGAAGGGAATTGGGGGAAATTGGAGGGGGAGATGAACCATGAGACACTATAGACTCTGAAAAACAACGTGAGGGTTTTGGAGGGGAGAGGAGTGGGAGGTTGGGTGAGGTTGGTGGTGGGTATTATGGAGGGCATGTATTGCATGGAGCACTGGGTGTGGTACATAAACAATGAATTCTGGTACACTGAAATTAAAAAAATAAAAAAAAATTTTTAAATGGCACCTATCTCCATAGTACACATCTTTTCTTCAACTAGTTCTTTTTACTTACAAACCTGTTAGCTATCTTTCACGTCAGGGCCAATAGTGCTATCTTGTTCTTTGTAATACAGTATTCCATTTCCTGGCTGGATCATGATTTGTTTCACCAGCCCCCAACTGATCAACCTTCAGGCTGTTTCTGAGCTTGTATTACCACTACCACTGCCAAGAATATTCTTTCACAGAAATCTCAGCTTAATGTGAGCAAATATGTCCATAGAGTAAATTCCTAGCAGTGGCTAAGCTAGGTCAGAAGTGATTTACTTTTTTAATATGTATTTTACATATTGCCAAATGGGCCTACAAACAGGTTGCTTTGTCTTACATACTGTCCAACCCCTTAGGAGAAGAACTACACATCTGCTTCGCTAATAGACTTTGCTACTGTACTCTTAGTGAGGTGGGGTAGAAGCTAGGTCTCAAAAGGCAAAGTCATGCAAGAGCAAGAACACGCTCTCTCCTACCTTACATATCCTTTTCCCATAGACATACAACACCATGTCCGGAGGACTGTTTCACCCACAGGAGCCCTCCACAATTCCTTCATTTAGTGCAAGAAGTGAATGGGAACATTGGAGAAATCTGAGAGTGTGGGTTCTATAGGAGGAGAGCTGGGAAAATTCTATACTCAACACAAAGCTCTTTTCACTGTTTGCTCCCATCTTGTATCTAGCCTGAGGACTATTATTTGCCAACCGTTTGAGAACTGTTGTCACAGAAGATACGGTTTATAAATACATTTTTGTACAACTCCATTCTAGCTTGCATTGTTTGTCATTGTGGTGCACTAAGTCTTCAGGTGGTGGCCCCTCAGTGGCTTCAGAAGTCTTACCAAGACTCAATTACTCCCCAAAAATTTTGGATGGGGAAATTACTATCAATTAATGCAATTAGGATCAATCTAAAAGCTAGCATGAGGCAGCATTTGAATAGTTCCAACCCCAGTAATTCAGATTTGGCAAAAAGTTAAATGGAGCACCAAAAATAGGCCAGAGTCTTGTCTGCGGGTATTAGAGAACATTTTAGCAACACTGGGCATGGTATAGTACTGTTCTACCAATTATAGGAGGTGGCAGCTAATGGTTTAGGGAGCTACAGTATTTGGTGACAAGTTGCAGCACTTAAAATGCCAGCTATTAATTTTGTTGTCTATTATTTATTTTAAATATTAGTCATCGAGTGTCAGCTGGACTTCAGGCTATTAGAAATCCTCCAGATAGTATAATTTCTGTGAAGGAAATGTACCTATCAGTTTACCGTTTCACAACATCTGTCATTTCTGAATGATGAGGAGGAGTGAGATGTTTTGACTTTTATGAGAGCACTTAGTTCTGTCCTCCCAGTTGCTTCAGTTGAGAATTCTGCAAGGCATTCTTCTTAGAGGCATGTTCATATAGATCCAATGGGATTTAAGACTTAGTGCAACCAAGGAATAAAAATGACCATTTCTGAGCACCTCCCATGTCCCTCACGCCATCCCAGGCTCCATATGTGTGACATTTCATTTAACCCTCACCACAGTCTTGTCAAATACGTACTACTATGTATATATTTGATGTACGTGGAAGGGGGCATGAAATTTGAGTAAGGAGCTCAGGGATTCCAAGCTTTTTATCAGCCTCCAAAGCTTATGTTCCTCCTATTGTACTGTTACTTTCCCTGCAGCTGTCAAAACTTCAAGAAAATGTTTTCAGATAAGAGCCTAAGCAAAAAAGAAACAGCATTTTCATCTCTGGGAATTTTTAGCATTGAAATGAGCCAGCTCTCCCAATCAAGAAGGAATGATAAAGAATGATGAATGCAAATGTCCGATTTACAAACAGGCAGAGGAACACTGAACATCATTAGTCAATTCTGGGTTGTTGATAGTCACAGAAGAAAGCGGATGTGTTGACGATCTGAGAACACAGAACTTCTACGTTATTGACGGTGGGCTGTATTTTTTTTTCCTCCTTTGAGTTATAATAGTAAATTATCACTGCCATATTGTAAGATCTTGTTTCTTGGACCTTAGCTTCCAAAACATTTTTAAAGGGGAATTTACCCCACGCTGAAGAGATTTAGAGGCACTGTATGTCCTCGCCTGAATTTCCCATTCCAGACTCTGCTTGATTTCTCCTAAAAGCAGTTCATATGTTGAGACTGATGTCAAAGAACATGGAGACCCAGATCGCCACAACTGCAGACTAATCTCTTTTCAGAAACAGCACTGCTTCAAGGAGGGGGCAAAAAAAACCCACAAGCTAGAACATAAGCAAACTAGTAACTAGAGGGAGAAGGGGTAGAATGCTAATCAGTAGAAGGCTCAGAACAACAGATCAGGTAATGAAATGAAATATATTTGCTATTCACTTTGTTGTTGTTGTTTTAAAAAAAAATGCCAAACATTAAAAGTAAAGACAAAGAATTTCCTAGGCAAAATTTTACCCCAAACCACAAGGCAGATAATTGAGAGTTTTACTACCCAACTTCAAAACCTCATAGCTAATGAAAGATTTCATATTTCTGGTATCCTCAATAGAGTTCTTTGACTCACGCCTTTCAGGAACATAAACTTGATTTATGTTTCTCAGGCAGTGGGATTACTTTATTGTTTTTCTAAGTTGCTTCATCAGCCTCTTAAACTTTATTTCTTAAAATCTGTGTATAATAGAAATATCAAAAGAATTCTAAGTATACATGCAAACTTAAGGGGCCATGTGAATAAACCTAGCAATAGTTTCTTCACTGAGTCCTAATGTATTCCTTTACAAATCAAGTCATCTTAGTTGTGAGATGTTATTAGTTACACAATTACATGGAATAACCTCATGTAGGCAAGCGGCTTTGAAAGGAAGAACATACTGAGCACTTACCGTTGAACATGGCATTCTGCTAAGTACTTGATGCCCATAATTTTCTTCACAACTTCTAAAGACAGTATTGCTATCCCCCAGTGTAAGAATGAGGAAGCGGAGTCAGGAAGAAGTACCAAATCCCAGGGATTCAAGCAGCAACTGGCCATCTGGCTTCCGTCCTCCAGACCACATGGCCCTTCTTAAATTCCGGTGAACTGAGAAGCAGCAACTGGGAAGGCTACGGATGGCAGGCCTGGGTCCACCACTTTGTAGTTGGTTGACCTCTAAGAAGGTGATTAACCTGATTCACTTTCTCATCTGTAAAATGGGAAAATAATAGAACTAAATGTTAGAATGGACACAAACATTTAGTGTAGAGTATATGCCAGTATATATTTATATATATATTAGTGTATATATATTTATTTAGTGTAGAGTATATGATTATTAATTTCCAAAAAGGCCATGGTGCTTATAAACTGTTTCCAATACAAAAAGACATTGGATAAAACACAGCAAGGGGGGGCACCTGGGTGGTTCAGTGGGTTAAAGCCTCTGCCTTCGGCTCAGGTCATGATCCCAGGGTCCTGGGATTGGGCCCCACATCGGGCTCTGATAGGCAGGGAGCCTGCTTCCCCTTCCCTCTCTCTGCCTGCCTCTCTGCCTACTTGTGATCTGTCAAATAAATAAATAAAATCTTAAAAAAAAACACACAGCAAGGGCCATAGCACCAAGGAGTAAAGAACAGAGGAACAAAAGAAGTCAATACAGTTGTGTTAATTGAGACTATAAGCCTTCCGGAGGCCAAAGGAAGGTATCATACCACTCTGTTTGTCCAAGAGCAGATCTTCCAGGGGTTTCTGAGGGTGGAGTAATTCAAATGGGGGACCCTAAGGAGGAAATTTTGTCAAACAACAGCGTCCACAGAACTAGCTTCACAGAAAGCATGAAGTAAATAGAAATTATGCAGTTGTTTCTCATAGCAACCTTAAGTGAAAGATAAAGGCCTAATAAATATACTGTAATTCTGTGGCAACAGGTCAGGAGGGGATTAAGATAACGTGCCTCAGTTATTTTGACTCTACAGGCGACCCCAAGGATTCTCAAAGTGCCATTCCCAGCATTAGTATCACCTGAGAACTTGTTAAAACTGAAATTCTCAGCCCCCCCAGACCTACTGAGTCAGGTGAGCTGGGGGCAGAGGCCTGGAACAAGAGCTCCAGGTGAGCTGGAAGTTCACTCCCGTGTGAGGGTCAGTCTTCTGACCTGACTCGAGGCCGGGCAGGACCTGAAGCAGGGCAGAGAAGGGGTGCCAGTGGTAGACTGAATTTTCAGACCCTGTAATATGAGCCCTGTCCCATGGGCTAAGAAAGCTGCCCTAAAGGAGGGTCCTGCTCTTAGAAACAAGGCCACTCAATTTGCCTCCCAAGATGTTAACTGCAGAACAGGCACCTCTAGTTTTACTGGTCAAACGCACCTGCTAAACACAATTAGGAAGTCACTTAATGATCCAAATGCTTGCCAACAATCACTTTTTTCTTAAAGTTAGATCTTTCCTCTCCACCTCATGTGCACTGCACACAGTGACTCCCTTCCAAAAAGTACAGTATGGAAAGGGTGGGGTGGGGGAGAGAACAACTTTACCATGAAGAAATGAAAATGACACTTTACCCCCTCTAGTCTTCCTCCCTAGAACCCTCCCCCTTCCTGGGTGGCTCCACTGGTTAAGTGACTGACTCCTGGTTTTGGCTCAGGTCGTGATCACAGGGTCAAGGGATCCAGCCCCAGCTCAGGCTCTGCGCCCAACACAGATTCTGCTGGAGAGTCTCTCCCTCTCCCGCTGCAGCTTCCTCTGCCCCTCCGCACCGCCATCCCCCCAACGCTGGCGCATGCACTCTCTCTCTAAATAACTCTTTAAAAAAAAACTGTCAGGGTTATCAAAAACAAGGAAAGTCTT
The DNA here is from genome assembly GCA_003697995.1 of Taxidea taxus jeffersonii. NCBI lineage: Eukaryota > Metazoa > Chordata > Mammalia > Carnivora > Mustelidae > Taxidea > Taxidea taxus. The sequence continues at coordinate 33,234 of ML097234.1, read as the reverse complement.
AGAAACTATCACCATCTGGAGAGGACTGAGGAGACAGGAGGACTAAATGTAATGTGGTTCCCTGGATGGAGTTTTGGAACAGAAAAAAGCATGGCATCAAAGAAAAAAGTACTAAGGCAATTTGAATAAGGTAGGGACTTAATACTCCTATTACTGGATCATCGGTTGTGAAAACTGTACTACACCAACTTAAGATGTTACAATAGGGGAAACAGAGGAGGAATACAGGAGACCTCTTTGTACTCTCATTGCAACTTTTCTGTAAGCCAAAAACTATTCTAAGGTTAAGGTTTAAAAATTTAGTCTCTCTTCCTGATAAGCACATGTAAAACCATTTGCATGCCAAGTCTTCTCCTTATTAATGGAAAGAGATCCATGGGAAAATACTTGTTTCAACAAAAAAAAATTTTTTCTACAAGTTCTGAAGCATTCTTAATGTTTTAACAGCTTCTCTACTTTCTAGCTTACACCATTCCCATTCTTGTGCCTAAAAATATTATATGAAGGAGCTGTAAAGTTTTCATATACTTTTCTCCCTTTCTTCTCTCTAGCTGGACATGAATCTTCACTTTTCCCTACTTGAATGACTTATTGCCTGTTTCCCCAAATCTGCTTAAGTGAATATAGTAAGCTTCACTTGATTGTATCTTAAATCTGAATTTTCAATTTCCTTATCCTGGACCCTTTTATTTAATGAACCTAAATGATTCTAT
>ML097234.1:0-32421 GCA_003697995.1 Taxidea taxus jeffersonii | reverse complement strand
TTAAACATGAGGCACTCAGTTTCCTTTTAATTATCTTGAGAACTCTGGAAGGGAATTGGGACCACTTTGTTCCAGCTGACCTTAGACCAAAGTGGAAAGTCATCCTCCAGATGTTTTAGACACTTTGTAGAAGCAGCTATAAAAGGAAACATAACAATCAAGAATTTCACAGTCATCTGGTAAAGTAAATTGCGGGTGGGGATCTCTATCTAGTTTATTAAATAAGAAACAAAAATAAAAGCCATTTATTTCTGTAGTGCTTGGCTCCAAAAGGATAAAAACAGGCCCAAAGAAGGGTGTTACAAAAGTTACGGTAAGAGAGATTTAAGGCAGGGAAATACCACTGTATGTATAAATCTGGGTGTTTATCATACCATAACCAGGGGAAAACTGAAACAGCTTCAGGTGTTTATCCCACCACTACGTACAGAACAAGTCAAAATAAACCAACTGCCTCCTCTCATCCAGGGAGCCAACAGATGTTTGTTTTCTCCTTTACAAAAATAATCATCGTATATTTGACAGGAGCTCACAGTTCCTAGTGTACTTTTCATGTATACTATGTCATTTGATCCTTACATTAAAGCAGTAAAAATTAACAGGGCAGGGATTTATCTTCCTTTTGCAGATGAGTAAAATGAGTTTAAAGAATTTATGTAACTCAAGTTGGGTCACACAGCTACGAAATGGAAAGCAGGAACTTGACCTCTGGTTTTCTGACTTCAGTTCTTTGCTCTTTGCACATCATCACAAAGCTATCTGAGATGCCTTTCGGCTCTAAAATTCCATTACCCTTTGACTAAGAAATGGCTTTGAAATTTCAAATTCATAATCTTCCCTCTCCAGCTAAATAAATATGAATGTTCCTACATCTCCACCAAAAAAGTCAATATGTTTTTCCAGTTCAAAATGAGAAAAAAGATTGGAAATGTTAAAAGCAAAAGAATCAATCATAATTTTAGCATCTCTCATAGATTTTAGAGGCTTTGCCTGCTTTTAAAAAATGGGCAATCCTTCAAAAGAGCATAGGGATTCATAATAAAGCTGCAATCTAATCTGAGACCAATATATTATCACAAAACAATGTAAGTCAGATGGTCCATGATTTTGTTCCTCAGTCTACACTGTGGTAGATGACAAGTTCTTACAGAAAGCTAATTAAGAGCAAATAGGCGTTTTTTCCATAAATCATGGTGAAAAACTAGAGGAGTAGACAATAGTCCTCTGTTCTGCCATTTCACCTGTGAAATGAGAATCTAAGCAATGCTAATTAAAATATGAAAACTAAAATTAAGATCTTGGTAAAATCCTGACCCTGCCTAACTATGTAATTACCAATTTCACAATCGGGGATTTCAATTTTTGGTTAGCAGTAATAAAAAAAAAAGAATTTTAAGTATTATCTCAGAAATTGGCCTTTGGATAGCAGGATGACCTTTGAAATACTAGATTTACTAGATTTATCTCTATATCTTGAAGGGTATTTGCACTCCCTCCCATGGCCAGTGCAGCATTATTCACAGCAGCTGAGAGAGGGAAGCAAACTAAAATGTCTACCAATGGACGGATGGATGAAAAAATGTGGTGTATTCACACAATGGAATATTATTCAGCCTGTAAAAAGAAAGAAATCCTGCCATTTGCAGCACACGGATGAACCTGGAGGACATGACACGAAGTAAAATAAGCCAGGCACAGGCAAAGACTGCCTGATCCCATGAGAGAGAGTAGAATCGTCTCTGTCAGGGGCAAGAGGGAGAGCACGATGTGTCAGGGATGCAGTATGAATAAATTCTGGAGATCTAATGTACATCACAGTGCCTATAGTTAAGAATGCGGTATTGTATCTGTGAAATTTGCTGAGAGTACATCTCACGTGTTACAAACACACAAGTGGTAACTGCACAGGTTGACGGATGTTAATTAGCTTAGTGTGGTGATCAGCTCACAACATACACATACTCGAAACATCACACTGTGCACCTTAAATATGTCATTTTTGTCAATTTTACTGCATTAAAGCTAAGAAAAAAATACTGTTTCTCTGGAAATAGTTACAAACTGGGAAAACCAAAATTATTTCACTAGTAACTGAGAACGCACACACCTTTCTGTGTTTAAATCCTTTTGAAAACACAGGAGCCCTACAACGACGAATCCGTATTAGTGCTACAAAGCTGAGAAGGGTCACATCAGAAGACCAGAGCAGTGAGGAAATGCTCCAAGACCTAAAGCGACTCAAACTGACAGCAAACTTCAACACTGCCGAGGGATGTGTAAAAGCGTCAAGACGAAAGTGGGGGAAAGACCGGAAAATGGGATTTCTCCCAAAAGCAGCCTAAAATAATCTCAGCAGACAATAAGCAGTAAGCAGACAGGTGATGAAACAAAAGGAACAGGAGAGAGCTGGATCGAACCCTAACCACAGGACCAAGGCTGGACCACTCGCCATGCAGGCTCTAGCACACACAACTCTACAGAAAACACTGGGGTTGGGACAAGAACCCTCTGAGCCACCCTTTGGGTGTGGGAGGCAGCACAGTGCCTCAAGTCATGTAAGGCCCAGGAGAGGCAAGAGCAGCCCCTACCCCCAGGAAACAAGTTAGCCCCACACCTTAAGTACAGGGCAGGCAGCTAGGCTCTGGGTTTCCCAAGTCAGCGCCGGGCCCAGGACCCCGCCACGTCCACACTGACTCACTGCGGAGGAAAGCGGCATCCCCTCCCCACACAGTACTGATCCATTCCAGGAACCCTCACATCATGGAGGAAAATCAACAGAAGGAAAGCAAAGCAGTAAGCTAAATAACCCAAAAAACTTATGAGAAACAGTGTCAGCAGAGAAAACCAGAAAAATTTAGGGAGTTTTCCAGCAAGGCTTGCGTCTCTATATAAATCCGACAGGAACCGTGTGCTGCCGGCCTGCGCAGCGTCCCAGGGAAGTCGTGAAACCTGGCAGCACGCGGAGGGCAGGGAGAGGGAGAGGGCAAGGCCACAGGCAACCTCCGGGCCAGCGGCAAGAAGCGGCAGGCCTTACCCGTAAGCCTTGTCTCCTGAGCTTCAAGGCAAGACCTCCACGCCCTTCCCCGCGCTGACTTGCCACTGCCGTCCAGGTGGGCTCACCTACACAGTGCTCTCCGGAGGCTGGGTCCGGCCAAACCGCTCCAGCTGTGGGAGCGCGTGGGGCGTGGGGAGCACACGCTGCAGGCACGCGGAGGGGCGAGGAGCCTCCAATTGCAAGGGTCTGGCTCCAAGGTCAACCAGTGGTCACGTCCTCTCCTTGACCTCCAATAAAGAGCAATCCAATACTTGATAAAAAATTTTTTTGGATTCCTCAATAACTTTATTTTATTTGTTTTTTTAAATTATGTTCGGTTAGCCACTGTATAGTACATAATTAGTCCTTGATGCAGTGTTCAATGATTCATTAGTTATGTATTAACGCCCCATGCTCATCACAGCACCTGCCCTCCTCAATACCCATCACCTGCTTACTCCCTCCCCCCTCCCCTCTGAAACCCTCAGATTGTTTCCCGGGGTCCTTAGTCTCTCATGGTTTATCTCCCTCTCTGATTTCTCCCCCTTCAGATTTCCCTCCCTTCCCTTATGGTCCTCCATGCCATTCCTTATGCTCCACGTATGAGTGAAACCATATGATAATTATTTTTCTCTGCTTGCCTTATTTCACTTAGCATAATCCCTTCCAGTTCCATCCATGTCGATGCACTTGGTGGGTACTCATCCTTTCTGATGGCTGAGTAATATTCCCTTGTATATATGGACCACATCTTCTTTATCCATTCATCTGCTGGAGGGCATCTCGGCTCCTTCCACAGTTTGGCTCTCATGGACATTGCTGCTATGAACATTGAGATGCATGTGCTCTTTCTTTTCACTACTTGAAAGTTTAAAACAGTGTGGCCACTTTTAAAAAGCTCAGTGGATGAGCTGCAGTCATAATTTAAAGCAGGAAAATCAAACCAAGGGATTCTTCTGAAGTACAATACATTAATGAGAAGGATGAAGCTGGTGACTATGAGACAAAAAGTCAAAAGCCTGGAAGGTAGATTCAGTGGTTTCAACATCCTATTACAAGGGGTTTCAGAAGGAGAGAACAGAGCTGAGAGAAGAATGAAAGAAATAAAAGAGAAAATGTTCACTGAGCTAAGGAAGAGAACTCTTCAGGGTGTAAAATCCACCAAGTTGTCCTGCCGTCAGAATTGAAGGACATCAACGTAGACAGGTACTGGCAAGACTGCTGAACAAGGACGAAAGCTTCCTGGAGGTAAACCAAGTTAGTTAGCAAGAAATGAGAACTTGACTGACATCAGTTTTTGTCCATGACATGGCATGCTTAAAGACAGTGCAGGGAGAAAGGTCTCTACATCCTATGAATACACCGCTCGTGGAAGTGTAGACTGATACAGCCTTTATAGTGAGCAACCGGGCATTAACTAGCAACATTAAGAACGCTCATACCCTTTGACCATGCAGCTGTGCTCCTGGGACTCTACCCCACAGGTAAACTCGCACAGGTACAAAATGATGCCCCAAGAAGCAGACCCGATGGCCTAACCAGGGTAGGCCCCAACAAGCCTCAGCAAGCTGTCCTCACCGAATGACCATTCTTCTTCTCTTCCTCTCGGACTTTCTTCCTTTCCCCAGAGGTCCAAAAGTCTGCCCGCAACACTATTTCTCCCCACTCCTGCCCATCTAAAGGTTGCAGAGTCTTCTTTTCCTAAACAATGTTCTGTTTATGTACACAAGCAAGGCAGTAATCTATGTCAGTATTTGGGGAGTATTTTAATATATGCCAAACTATTCCTCAATCAAGGGTTACTACTGGAGAAGGCCAAACTACAAGATCCCAGAAGCCAAGTTTTTCTCCTACTGAGGGAAGGTGTCTTTCTTTTTCTCTCTAAAGTTATGATTTTCTTAAAGAAGCTTACAAATCAGATCTGTTACAGTTCACCCTAGAAGCAGTCAATTCAAAAAGGAGAAAAGAACGCAAGCCTAAGATGAGAAGAGGGACAAAGAAGAGAGTTTCAAAATTCGGTCTACAAACTACAGGTTGCCTGGGAAGAGTGGGAGGGTCCCCTCTATGAGCTCAGCTTGGGTCTGTTTTAAGCTAATTCAAAAGCCTTCCAAATGAGCTTATTACATTCTAATTTGGTGGCTCAGAACCTAATAAGAATTCAGATCAAACTGTTCTTCTTTCTCAAAGAGACAGCATTGTCAGAGAGCCAAAACCGGAGTGGGTGTTTGGGGCACTGAGTTATAAGGCTTTCACATTATGATTCACCTCTCTATCAGCGAACCCTTCCCCCACCTCAGGAGCATATCAGACCTTTTTATTCAAATTCCTCTTCACGAAGGACAATCCCAAGCTGAAGGCATGCTCCTAAAGAAGTGACCTCCACAAAATAAAAGTCAACGTGGCCAGCTGACACAGAGAATGGTCAGGAAGTGCAAAATGATGAGGCCCAAGAAAAAAGGCGAAACTGTGTACAGCAACAGAAAAGGAAACAATCACGGGCCAGGATGAAAAATTAGGGCAATTATCTGGATAATTCAGCTTCAAAACTTGCTTCCCGATGATTGACATAAATGTGTTTTCTTCTTTGGGCTCCATTTTCACAATAGATGGAACGCTGGAGATGCAATAATGGCTTTCTATTCACAGTAAGTTTAAAGGAAATATACCTTCTTTTTTCCTGCTTTAAACTTTATATCTGGTGTGAGGAATATTTTACAAATATGATGCTACCTGACAGTCTGGCTTAGAAGGCAAATAAAATTATTTCTTGCCTGGATTGTTGCTTGCCTGCATTATCCAAATATCACATATTGGTCCTGATTCTTCACTCTAGTAGCCTTAACAGGACTCATTGACTTACAGCCAACTCATAGATCATAGTAAGTGGGCCAAGGCATACTTCTATTTCCTGTTTCATCTCTACTTTCACTTCACATACAAACATGATCACAAACATACACACTCACACCATCCCTGTAGACACACCAACACACTGTTCCCTGTTGAGATGACAGGAAGGCAAGAACTTTGGAAAAGAGTATTCATATTTAGTATGTTTATCATTCTCTCCAAGACATCTATGATATAATCTATGATATTATAAAATCGGTGAGATATAATCCTACCTAACAAACTGAAGAGTAGGGAGAAGGGCACTGGTATTTGTGGAGCAGCTCATTTGTTCCAAGCTCTATGCTGCATGTTTCCTCCTTTACTTCATTAAATCTTTATACTATCCTTGTGACAAAGGCATGGTGAGATGAGAAAACATAGGAAAAGGTCTAGGACCTTGCCCAATGTCAGTCAGCTAATAAGTGGCCGGGCTGAGAGACCAAACTAAGAATCGTATGGTTCTAAAATCAGACCCACTGACATTCCTGGAGATTGAAGGACATAAACATAAAGAGGTCTCCAGGGCATCTACAATGAGGTAAAAAAAAAAAAAAAACCTGCCCAAACAGAAGAGAACCCTTTGGTTTTCTCTTTGAACTAAATGACACTATGGGGACGCCTGGGTGGCTCAGTTGGTTAAGCGGCTGCCTTCAGCTCAGGTCATGATCCCAGCGTCCTGGGATCGAGTCCCACATTAGGCTCCTTGCTCAGCAGGGAGCCTGCTCCTCCCTCTGCCTCTGCCTGCCTCTCGGTCTGCCTGTGCTTGCGCTCGCACTCTCTCTCTCTCTAACTAATAAATAAATAAAATCTTAAAAAAAATTTTTTTAAATGACACTATGGCATCTGCAGTGATGACATAAGTATGGAAAGGAATGTCCTTTCTTCTATTTTGGGCACTCTAAGATCTACAAACTCCAGTAAACCACTGGCAGTCTCATATTTAAAATCAAACAGCTTCAATTCTTCTTAAGAGACACAAAATACCTATGACTTGTTATAATTCGTAATTGCTCCAAAGCACAACTCTGAATTTCATGTATCAGGGATGTGGCATACAGAAGTGAGTGACCCCAGTCTCCTCTCCAGTATTCTCCCCCAACTTCGGTTATTTTTTTACCTACGGCCGTGTTCATCATCTGCTGAAGAGAATCAGGTGATGTGGTAGTCATTCATGAATGTCAAGGGTATTATGAGTGAGAGGAGGGAGGAGCCCACTGAAATGGAGCAGTCACCACCTCTATTAGGCCTTTAAATGGTTAGCTACCATTCAAGAGAAGCCTAGGCACTTTCTAGATCTTAGCACTTACAGGACATAGCCAGGAAAATGGCGGGCTCCACCATATATGCCACGCCCCTCAAGTTCTGTATTTTGGGTCCATGGTGAATGACATTACAGTTCCCAGAGTCACATACTGCAATGAATTAAAGTGAAATCGACCCGTGGTGTTATGTTACACTACCTGACCTCTTCTCCTGTCATGTTTACTACCACACACAGATCATACTTATCATCCATAGGCTGCTGACCTCTATCATGACTACTGTGTCGGGAAATGTTACCCACCTCTGCTACTGCCCAAGGAATGACTTCTCCTTTAGCTGGCAAAATTGGTAAGCACTTTGGGATCTATACTGATGAATCAAATGCTGTCATCTAGCACATCCTAAATATCTGCTGTGGGCTTGGCACCCCAGGAGAACATAGACTAGGTAGAATGGTGTAAAAAAGGGAGACAGAGGGGCGCCTGGGTGGCCCAGTAGGTTGGGCCTCTGCCTTCGGCTCGGGTCATGATCCCAGGGTCCTGGGATCGAGCCCCACATTGGGCTCTCTGCTCAGCGGGGAGCCTGCTTCTTGTTCTCTCTCTGCCTGCCTCTCTGCCTACTTGTGATCTCTCTCTGTCTTTAAAAAAAAAGAAAAAAAAAGGGAGACAGAGAAAATGCCCTTCCTAATTCATCCAAACATCAATTGTTCTACTCCAGAACAAATAACAAATGGAAGTCTGAGTGTGAAACTTAATTTCAGCCGCCAGACTGTCAAGATAAACTTCTGAATGATTCTGCAGATTCTTCAAGGGCTGCCCACATATATATGGATACAATTGCTTTCTTGATAAACAGAAGACAACATGTTAGAAATATAAAAATCATGACCGTTCTGGTCTCTGGAAGTCACCCAACATTAATTCATCAGAACCCGAATAAAACTGGGTGGGATAAAAAGACCATCCCATGAAAGGGAGATCTACCTCTCCCTCTTTATCCTTTTGCTTCACTACACTGTTATTCTCTTCTTTTCTGTCTTCATGGCTTGTAAGGGGCCCATATAGATAGTTCCAGCACAGGGTACAAGACTTCAGAAATCAACTTGGGGGAGCCTGGGTGGCTCAGTCAGTTAAGCGCCTGACTCTTTGTTTCAGCTCAGGTCATGACCTCAGGGTCATGAGACCCAGATCCACATCAGTCTCCCCACTCAGCACGGAGTCGTCCTGAGATTCTCTCTCTCTCTCTCTCACCCCACCCCTCACCCTGCTCTCTTTTACTCTCAAACAAATTTTAAAAATCTTTAAAAAAAGAGAGAGAGAGAGAGAAATCAACATGGCCAAAGCCCTCCTTAGTCCCTGGCCAACTTCAGTTAATACTAATCTCTTCATTCCCAGCTAAGGGTTATCAGCACACGGAAATACAGAAAAGGGCAAATGACATTAAGTCAAAATGAGACATAATTAAGATGATCCACCAAAATAGTTCAGATCTACTGGCCATGATTTGCTTTTTTTAATAGGATATATTTGATTCAGAGAAGAAACACTGACAGCACTATAATTATCACCACAAATTGAATTATAAACACCACAAATAAGTTTAAATCTAAAATATAAATTTATAATTATGAAAAGACTCAAAGAAACCTTCTTAAATAATGCCATTTTGCTACTACTTCTTACATGCAAAAATGAAAAAAAAGGCAAATAAATTTTACTTTCTTCCACTGCTTTTTAATAAACATCTGATATTTCTGTCCTAAATTCTGATTCCAATTCTATGTAAATTGATCAGAAAAATCATATTTAAATTAGAAAAGGAAATAGCATTACCCTATTGCTAACTCCTATGGCTAACTAGCTTCACACAAAAGGGGAATTGTCTTTTTGTCAAATACTATATTAAGCTCCTTTAGTTATAATTCATAAAACAATGCATCAAGATTGGCATTATCGTACATTAAATGTAGAATCAGCTTGGTAGTCCTCTTTTCGTTGTCAAGTAAGAAATTGTGAAGATAAATGAACCCTGGGAATTTCAAGATCTGGAATGTGATGCCAGCTGGTGCATGGAAGAAATGAATTCAATCAGGCTACCTGATGTTTCCTGCTGCTGCCTAGAGCAGAGCAGTCTGCAAGGTTGTAAGAGGACCCAATTTGTCCTTGTCTCTCTCATGGTTTAAGTGCCAGGGGAAAAAAACTCTTTAACTCTGTTTAAAGAAAAAAAAAACACAAAAACTGAAGGAAACTTTATATCAAACCCAATATACTGTATTTTGGAGATTGAGGTGGGATTTTGACAAATAATTTTTAACAATTATGGTTTACCAGATAGGAAGATGGATACGGTACAATGGCTACTTTCTAAAAATAGAGATCTATTTTTTAAACCAACCTTGTGCTTTTTAACCCTGTGGTTTTCTCTTGATAAAACACATTTCAACAAAATGAAAAACCAAAATTTCAGAAGTCTGAATGAACTACTGTGCTATTCCATTAAACACTGTAATTCATTTTACATCTTTTTTTACAGTGTCTCCAAAATTCATTTGTGCCAGAAATATGTATTAACTACCTATTCTGTAGTGAGTTCTGTGCCAAATGCTAGAGAAACAAAGTTAAATAAGACAAACTCCCTCCTTCACGGCCCTTGAGTTTCCAAAACATAATAGTGCTGGAAACCAAACCACAAATATCAGTCTTCCCTTTTACCAAAACATCTGGTAATAACAGAAAATATGTAATGGTCACACTAGTCTCTGAACTTCACAAATGGTATGAAGTAGAGATATTACTTGATGGAGAATAAGAACCAATAGGATCTTTCTGTCTGGAAGGACAATGTCAGAGAGGGATTAGGATTAAAAGCTAGTGCAATTGGGAATAATATGCATTATTTAAATTTAATCATGGCCATCCCTTAGGAACCAAGCTTCCACTTGTCTCTAATATTATTTCTCCCTCAGAGATCTGGTCCACTTTCACGACCTCAACCATCACCTTCCTCTCGGGAACTCTGAGTTAACCTTGTTCTCTGTCCTAAGTTCTGAAGTTCTGCTCAGATGTCTTACTGCCATTTAAATTTTAGGACATTTTACAAACTTATCACCTCAGTCCCTGAACCAGCTTCCTCTCTTGCCTTCTCCATTTTTGTTGACGTCATTCTCAAATTCACTCACGTGCAAAACTTTGGAGTCGGTTTTTTTTTTAATATAGCTTCTTTTTATATGAAGGTTTAATTTATTTGAGAGAGTGAGAGGGAGAGAGAATGGGCACGAGCAGGGATGGAGGAGGGGCAGAGGGTGAGGGAGAAGGACAAGCAGATGCCACATCAAGTACGGAGGCCAAAGCGGGACTCAATTGTACAACGCTGAGACCATGACCTGAGCCAAAACCAAGGGTCAGACATTTAACTGACTGAGCCACCCAGGTGCCCCTAGAGTCAGCTTTGACTCTATCTCCTGCTTGTGCCATTACATGCACTGCCAAGTCCTCTTAAGTGCTCCCTGGACAACCCTAAATTCTCCTTTCCACCCCTACTACCCCAATTCAAGCATTTCATAGTCACACTCTGGGAATAAGAGAGCTACCAATTAATAACCTCTGAAGTGGTTTCCAAGCCTTCAATGCCACAATCCTCCATACAAATTGGCTACGAAGATTTACTAAACAAATACATGCCAGATTAATTTTCCTAAACCATTCCTTCACATCCTCCCCTCCCCAGAAAAATCTTTGACAATTCATCCCTGATTTCATAAGGATAAACTGGAGCTTCTCAGTCTAGTGTTGAAGATCTTTCTTAGTAGAGCCACTATTCTTTTCTAGAATTTTCCCTTCAGATTCCTTCATCTGAACTTATTATCTCTAGTGAAAATGATCCTTTCACTACCCACCCTCAAATCTTATCATTTTCCAGCATCTTCCTGAATCTTTTCCATCCTTTAAGATGCAGTAATTGTCTTCTGAAGCTTATTATATGCTCCCTTTTATTGTTTGAAATCTGTGTAATGTCACCTTGTAAATTCCAGTGTAACCTATTAGGTTGAACCATATGAATTTGTCACTATTTAACCAGCATTTTACCAAGCAAATAGCAACTTCACATGGTTCACTACAATAAGTGCTCTATCTTTATGCTCCAGAGTTCTGAGAATAAGCCTCACATAATAGATATTCACTTCTATTTCATCCAGTTTTCTTACCCCAATTTGTAAGCTGGGCAAGGAAGAGGGGAAGATGATAATTTACTAGAATAGAGGTGGTAGTTCCTGTCAGGTTTGATATCCCTGCAGGACCCATCATAATTTTGACTTAGTAGTCACATTAACAGTTCCACACAGAAAATATGATTTCCTGCTTCTCTTAGGAAAAGCCAGCCTGTTTAGCTATCATGCTTCAGTCATAGACCTCTGATAAAATTAATACATTCTATATTAGTTTCCTAGGGCTTACCACAAACTGAGTGTCCTCCAAACAACAGAAATTTATGTTCACACAGTTCTAGAGGCTTGAAACCCAAAATCGAGGTGTCCTCAGCCATGCTTCCTCTGTGACTTTAGGTAGAATCCTTTCTTGCCTCATGCTGGCTTCTGGGAGTGGCTGGCAATCTTTGACAATCCTTGATTGCAGCCACAGAATTTCAATCTCTGCCTTCACAGTCACGTAGCATGCTCCACCCATGCTGTGGGGTCTGTGCCTGTGTCTCTTCTTCTTACAAGGACACCAGTCATATTGGATTAAGGCCCCACCAGACCCTAATATGACCTCATCTTAACTAATTACATCTGTGATGATCCTATTTCCAAATAAGATCAGTCTGAGGTACTGGGAATTAGGAATTCAACACATCTTTTTGTGGGGGGATACAATTCAACCCATAACAGGTTCATTCCTGAAAGTTATAGTTTATGTAAAATGAAGAAAGCTGTATTTTTATACAATGCATCTTTAAATAACTGAACTTTTAAAAAGCATACAATTTAAAGTAAGCATTTAAAGTAAACAAGCATGCAAACATTATTTAGTAGTTCTCTCAACTATTATTATTCTAGTCCATAGTCTTATGCATAAAGGCTGTTCAAATGTCATCTTATAACTTACATAGTAAGTAATTCAACCCCATCTCTAAGCTTATACAAAGTCCAGGTACTGGGTTATTACCTGGGATGATGGTCACTGCAACCCCTTTCCTGAATTCATCAGTTTTTCTCCCCCCATGACTGTTATTACTGGACCTCTGCAAATAAATGGAGAAAAGAGATCACCTTACCTTTTAACCTTTCCTATTACTTGTTTCTACTTAATTCTCCTCAATGTTTCCAAACACATTCTAACTGAACTTGCCACTATTTGTCAGATCTCACTCTGAGGCCTTCTTTCCTGCTCTATACCTGTCATTCATCTATCCTTCTCTCCTTTATCACCTTACCCAACTCAGTACATTGTCTCTACAATCTCTTTATACTATGTACTGAAAAGAACAGTATCCACTGGAGATAAAATTTTTGATATTCTTAGAGAAGGTTGTGCTGTCCCATAAATTCAACTCAGAAAATGAGTCCTAAAATTATGTACTGATGGGGCGCCTGGGTGGTTCAGTGGGTTAAAGCCTCTGCCTTCAGCTCAGGTCATGGTCCCAGGGTCCTGGGATCGAGCCCCACATCGGGCTCTCTGCTTGGCGGGAAGCCTGCCTCCCCCGCTGCCTGCTTGTGATCTCTTTCTCTGTCGAATAAATAAATAAAATCTTTTAAAAAAATTACGTACTGAAACAGAAGCACTAGAGGCACAAAAATCGTAATTACACCATTGGATATAATAATCAATCATTTAAGTAATCAATATTATCCACAGTATATATAATATATTCTATTATAAAAATCAGTATAATGTGAAATATCTATTAATAATTATTGACTATTTAAAATGAATGTGCATATGTAATATTAATAAAAATCTATCATGAAAATATTTCTCTGAATTTTTCATAGCTATGGAAATATTGTAAGAAAAGAGTGGTACTAATGGATTCTAGAAGTAGTAGAAAAATATGCTTAAATGTGTGGTTAAGTTTTAAAGGTAGCTAATAGAAAAGCACAAATAGCATGTATAATTATAAACAACTAAAGATAAAAACTGAAACAAAGAAAATTCAATAAGTAAAACAAAAGTCTGGAAAAGAAAATTAAAATCATGGGTAAGAGAAAACATAGCAACAGATGTCAAGAATGTATCCAAAATATCAGAAGTAAAAATAAACGTACAAGTTGTTAAATAATCATGTTGGAAGACACAGAATCTCAGGGCAAAAACAAAAATAAAATAAATTCCAGACATGTGTTGTTTACAAATGGTACTCTTCAAATAAAAAGAAATGTTTTAAAATAAAGGAATGGAGGCACCTGGGTGGCTCAGTTGGTTAAGTATCCAACTCTTGATTTCCTCTCCGCCTAGGATGTCGGGATTGTGAGATTAAGCCCCATGTCATGTCAGGCTCCACCCTGGGCACCGAGCCTACTTAAGGTTCTCTCCTCTCTCTCCCTCTGCCCCTCCTCTTGCTCTCACCTTCTATCTTTCTCCCTCCCTCCCTCTCTAAATAAATAAATAAACAAAACAAAACAAAATAAGATAAAAGGATGGAAAATGACACCTCAGCCAACCTTGGCTAAATGAAAATGGAGTAGGATTGAAGACAAAACATTAAAATGGACAAAAATATTTTATATATATTTTAAACTTGATGAATAGTAGAATCCAGCAAGACATAAAAATCACAAACTTGTATGCATGTAACAACATAATTTTAAATATTTAAATAAGAACTACTTGTAAAAAGAGCAAATAGGAAAGGATAAATGATAAGTTGTGAATTGCAGGGGAACACTCTAACCACTTTTCTGAGAAATTCAGTTTACAAATTAAGTCAAAAGAGTGAGGAGATGGGTAAAAATGCAACTACATATACTAGTTATCTTGGAATATTGTTGATGCCCAATAAGCAGAAAATATACCATCTTTTTAAATATTCATAAAAGTATTTACAAATGACTACGTTAAGCCATTTGGAAGTTTTCAAAAAGTTTTTAAAAGAACATTTGAGCCAAATTCTCTGACAAGAGTGGAAAAATACAAATTTAAAATTATTAAAAATTTTAAAATTCCTGTGAAGTCCAGACATATAGAGATTCTTTACAAGAAAAAAGTCCATTTTACACTATGCACTTTACTAAAAGTTAAATTTTAAAAGCACTCTTCCTGTGTTAAGTTATATTTAAAAATCCTCTAGAAATGATTGATAATCAGAATACTAGATATCAAAACATTATAATGCAGGCCAAGTGATACATAGAGGAAAAGTCATTGCCTTAAAAGCATTTATTAGAAAACCAAAAACTCTGAAAATAACATCACCCCAAGATAAAAAAAATCCAAAAAAGTGGATAAGAGAATTTTAACAATAAAAGTTAAATTTCCATTTCTAGAAAATCATACAAATATAGATAACCTGAACAACACTGTCAACCAACCTGAAGTGGTTGACATTTATAGAACACTTCACCCAGGAACAGCAAACTACACATTCATTTCAAATGGACATGGAACGATCACCAAGGCAATCTTTTGGGCATAAAACAAATCTTGACAAATTTCAAAGGACTGAAATCATCTAACCTACATTCTCTGAAAATAACAGAATTAAGCCACTTATAGAAGATATATAGAGCACATATATAGAGAGAGCACATATATTTACTACTGATTTCTTCAAAAACACATTTAAGTGACAGTCAAGACATTATTTATTAAAAATAGTTACAGATATCCAAAGACAAATGGAAAAGAAGAGCAAATGAAAACACAATTTTGGAAGCCAGAAAACAAATGAACAAATGGTGGCCTACAGTACCAGACTTGAGAAAGCTGAATCCTATGCAGCAAAGGAGAAATCCAAGGAGGGAAATGATTTATACTACATATCCCCTCAAATGCTTAAGAATTTGCTGTTCCCATTACCTCTGAAGTAGAGTGATGATGTAGCTAAAACAAGATGAAATCAACATCTGGTGAGGAAAAAAGATCTCTCCTCTCACTCCATGTGGTCAGATAAGGTCCCTCCTTACCCTAGAAGAAGACTAAGGTTTATCCTCTGGAGGGGAGAAAATACAGGTTTTGTGGACTACAGGATATCAGGCACAAGTGAGAGAAGAGTGCCATACGAAAAGAAGGATAAGAAGCAAAATTTCATATGCTCAATGTTAAGACTTCCAACTTTCTTTTCTACTTGGCTCTCAAAATGTGGCAGCCAGTCCTATACTCTCTAGGCAGGAAACCAGAAGAGTATTTTTCCAGGAATTCTAACATATACATATACATGTACATGTACATGTACATGTACATATATATACATATACATATACACACAAGTATATATGTGTACATATATGTATATACACACAAGCACATGTATGATTTCTCTACAAAAGGGTTTCACCAGAAACTACAGTCAACAAGTCTCAGCTATGTACAAGGAACTCCTAGTTGACCATTTTAGTGCTCAATTGTTAAGCACAAGCGAACATTCAAAAATCCCCAGACATTAGAAATCCTTTACTATCACACACACACACACACACACACACACACACACATTAAAAAAGCAAAAGAAACTTGGAAGAATTAGATTATACAAAGGAAAGAAAACTTTAAGAAAAAACTATCATTGTTTTCCTCATACAGAAATAAGAAGATATTGCTTCTCTGAAAGGTGGATGTTATAAAACAAAAGAATACTGAGTATTCAGAGAATTAAAAAGAGCTCTTGGAAATAAAAATAAATGATGCTGGTTTTAAAATCTTAGTAGAAAGGAAAATACTTTTGAGGAGATCTCCCGGAAATCACAGCAATAAGCAAAGAGACAGAAAAAAGGAGAGAAAGTAAATATAGCACTCTTCCAGGAAGTCTAAAATCCTACTAAAAGGACTTTCAGAGAGAAGAGGCAATGGAGAGGAAGAAATCATCAAAAATAAGAAATAACACGGAGGACATGGGGAGATGGATAGGAGAATGGAGTTGGGTGAAATTGGAAGGGGAGATGGACCGTGAGAGACTATGGACTCTGAGAAACAATCTGAGGGTTTTGAAGGGGGGTAGGGTGGGAGGTTGGGTGAGCCTGGTGGTGGGTATTATGGAGGGCACATATTGCATGGAGCACTGGATGTAGTGCATAAACAGTGAATTTTGGTACACTAAAAAGAAATTTAAAAAATATTATGCAAAAATCTTTCCCACAACTGCAAAACACAAGATTGAAAGGCCCACCAATAGATAAAAATGCTCTCCAAGGATCTATATCTCACATGATCAGGAAATCTAGGACTCTGAATAAGAAGATCCTCAGTTTTCAGGGAGAGAAAAAAAAAACAGGTCTCATAAAAAATCAGTCCTGGGGTGCCTGGGTGGCTCATTCAGTTGAGCATGCAACTTTTGGTTTCAGCTCGGGTCATGACCTCAGGGTCCTGGGGTGGAGCCCCTCACTGAAACTGTCTCACCCTCTCTCTCTGCCCCTCCCCCAACTTGGTGCACACACACTCTTTCAAATAAATAAATAAATCTTAAAAGAAAGAATGACATCAGACTTCTCAGTGGCATCAGTGGAAATTACAGGACAATGGGGCATTTTATTTCAGATTCTGAAAAAAAATGATCTCCAATCTACATTTCTATAGGCACCTAAAATATTATTCTAAAGATAACTTCTAAAATTTCCTTTCCTGAACTTGTCTCTGTATGGAAGTTATTGAGAGAAGTGCTCTACCATAATGAGATAGTATACCAAGAGATAGGAAGACACAGATTCCAGGAAACCATGCATGAACACAAGAGAGGAATCCGGAACTCCCAGGAGGACAGTGGAAAAGGTACTGAGGTGACTATTCGGCACAGCCTTAGAGAAAGCAACCAGGCAAGGCAAGTCCTGTTCTGAAGGCTCCACGAGTGAGTTCTTCAAGAAGACAAAAGCAGCAGGGTACATGACAAACATGAATATATTGAGAGCTGTTTGGGGGTTGAATTAGGAATAAGAACATAGAAAATTAAGCAAATATAAAAACAAGATAATTATTAGCTCTGAGAGAAATTAGACAGAGTAATCAGCTATGAATAACATTTCCTTGGTTATCAACCTTGACCAAACACTAGAATCATCTAAGAAGCTTTTAAACTTCCAGAAGCCCAAACTAAAACTCCACCAATTAAATCAGAAATGGGCAGTGGCATTTTTTTAAAGCTCTCCAAGTGATTCAAATGGTCAGCCAGTATGAAAACCACTGACTTGTTCTTAATAATGTAAATCCTGGATATTGATGTAAGCAAAACTACAACAAACTGGGAGCATGAGGAACATGGTCAGAAAGTGGGGAGATGGCAGAGATGGGGAGTAGTTGAACAGAGTGTTAATTCTCCATCTTATGTGATGGGACGTCAGTTGATATGCCTGAAACAGAGCCATCAAGAAGTAGCCATATAGGCTTGCTATATAGTCCTATGGAGATAAATAGGAAATAAATCATCTAAAACCCCTGAGAGTGAGAAATAGGAGTGGGGGGGGTGGGAAGAGCCTTCATGTTTCCTGTAATAAGCTTTGTAGAACTGTTTGACACTTTATATTCATGTGTGACTTTGACAAAAATGAAAAGTAAATTTAAAAATATTAATAAAAGCTAAAACAATCAAGAAAATAACCACAGGAAAACTTAATCTGGCTTTTTTGAAAAAGCTAATTAAGTAACATAAAATTTTAGCCAAGAAAAAGAGAACACAAACATCCACATGGATATAACTAGAGGCAGAGAAAATACAAAATAAAATCATAAGAAATTAAAATATATCACTTTATATTTACTAAATTAGAAAGTTAGATGGCCTGAATGATTTTCTAAGCTACATAAGTTAGTTACCAAAATAGACTTAATAATATGTAAAAAACATAAACTGACTGATAACCATGAAAGAAATATCAAAACCTACCATGACAAAAGTCCCCAGGTAGAGAGAGTTTTAGGGAGAAAATATTATAGTATCATATATAAATACTTCCAACCCTAGGAAAATAACAAAATCTCAAATTAGAACACAAACTTGGTATAAGCCCATCACCAAAGCAGCCCCCAAATTTTTAAATAAAATCATGACACTGATTTATAAGTATAGATGAAAAATTCTAAACAAATATTAGCAAACTGAGTCTACCTGTAGTTAAATAATATATTACAATCAAGTAACTAAAATGGAAATATTTTTACCCTTTTGCCCATCAATAACAAAATATTAAAAGATCTTTGATATTCAATGTTGACAGTGGTAGGGGGCAATATTTGGACAAATATGTATGTTCAAGGGTGCTCACTTCAACATTATTTATAATGTCTGTTTCCTTCTCCAGATTAAGGATGTTTTCAGCAATTATTTCTTCAAATACATTTTCTGCCCCTTTCTCTCTTCTTCTGAGACTCCTATAATACAAATGTTATTGTTTTTGATGGAGTCACTGAGTCCTCCAAGTCTATTCCTGTGCTGTATAATTGTTTTTCCTCTCTTTTGTTCAGCTTCATTATTTTCGATTATTTTGCCTTCTAGGTCACTAAATCGTTTCTCTGCTCCTTTCAGCCTGCAGTTCATTGCATCAAGACTGTTTACAATCTCATTTATTGCACTCTTCATCTCTGATTGATTCTTTTTTAACTCTTTTATCTCTATGGTAAGGGTCTCATTGATGTCTTCTATTCTCTTCTCAAGCCCAGTGACTATCCTTAGGATTGTTGCTTTAAATTCTCCAATAGGCATGTTACTTATATCTGTTTCACTTAGATCTCTGGCCATGACCTTATCTTATTCTTTCATTGGGGAGAGTAGAAAATGAGAAACAATCTGAAAGTCCATCAGCAGAGGAGTGGCTATCTTATGCTCCATCTGTGTTTTGAAATACTATGCAGCAGTTTTCAAAATTTAAGTGGATTTCAATCAAAAGAAATGTCAAAAAGAGATTATATGAAGAAAATGTGTTGCCCAACTGGTTTAGTTTAAATATATATTTGCATTTGTATATGTACATTTGTATGTATTAAAATACTTTGAAAGATTTAAATTGATATGTATTAAGCCTTTAGTAGCCATTAAGGACAGCCTAATGAGGATCACAAGGCTTCAGGAGAGGAGTAAGTGAAAGGTGACTTTCACTTTTTACTCTATATACTTCTGTGTTTGAAATTTTACAGTGAGAATGTATCCAATTGTCCAATTAAAATCAACCAATTAAAAGGTAAAGATCATGTATGCATTTGGAGAGTTCCCGAAAAGAAGAAAAAAATTTTAATGAGAGCAATTCTGTTTGTTTTTGTTTGATTTAAGGTGGTGTGATTCTTTTTTTAAAGATTTATTTATTTATTTTAAAAAGAGCAAGAGAGAGAGATCTTGGGATGGGAGGAGAGGTAGGGGGAGAGTGAGAGAGAAACTCAAGCAGGCTCTTCACTGAGCACAGAGCTTGACCCGGGACTCCATCTCATGACCCGGAGATCACAACCTGAGCCAAAACCAAGAGTCAGACATCTAACTGGCTGCACCCCAACAGGTGCTCCTAAGGTGGTGTGAATCAAATCATTTAAAAAAATATCCTAGGGTTTTATATGGAACTGGGTTTGTATGGATGGTCCAACCCAAATAAACACTTGAAATATTACCAAACATACATTTGATAGAAGTTTGTTTGGTAGAAGATTTTGGAAACAAAATTTTGAAGGGGGTGACAAACAAGCCCATTCCAAAATGTGTCATTGTTTCACAATCTAGAAAAAACATATATATATGTTTAAACTGAAATTTTAAACACCCCAAGGATAGATATATAGATGGATAGATAGATAGATAGATAGATAGATAGATATCCTTGGGGTGTTTAAAATTTCAGTTTAAATATGATCTCTCCGGGGCGCCTGGGTGGCTCAGTGGGTTAAAACCTCTGCCTTCGGCTCAGGTCATGATCCCAGGGTCCTGGGATCAAGTCCCGCATTGGGCTCTCTGCTCAGCAGGGAGCCTGCTTCCCTTCCTCTCTCTCTGCCTGCCTCTCTGCCTACTTGTGATCTCTGTCTGTCAAATAAATAAATAAAATCTTTAAAAAAATATATGATCTCTCCCACACATTTTAATAATCCAATGAAACACATGCCTGATGTAAAGATATTCCTGGGCCCAGCAAGCCTTCCCAGAGTAGATAAGAGGGATTTTTTTAAACCAAACAGGCAACTTAATGCATGATTAAAGAGAATATGCAATTGGTCCCAAACTATTTCCCATTTCCCCTGATAGTAAACAAACCTTCTGATATGCATAAAAAAT
Source organism: Taxidea taxus jeffersonii (assembly GCA_003697995.1). Taxonomy (NCBI): domain Eukaryota; kingdom Metazoa; phylum Chordata; class Mammalia; order Carnivora; family Mustelidae; genus Taxidea; species Taxidea taxus. The sequence goes on along the minus strand of ML097234.1, from coordinate 11,843 downwards.
TCAGAAATCAAGTAACTGAGTGTGATGTAAAATGCTTTGCCTTTGAGGCAGCCTTAAAAAGTAATCCATTTGATGGAATCAATCCTGACTTCAGCCTCAAAAATCCAAACTTCATATATATAGTAATTTAAGCATCTAGGATACAGTTTCTGTCCTGTGGCCCTAAAAAAAACATGTTAAATGTGAAGCATTTGGCACAACTTAGTGACAGAAAGGTCTCTGTCTTTACCCTGTTTCCAACTTGGGGTATTATTCCCTTTTATTTTCCTAGTTCCCTTAGAAGTGGGATATTCAGGCCATGATTTACTTTAATGAAATTCAGAGAACAGAATTTTCACATAAAACACTGCCAATATACCTCTATACCCCTAATTTACAGATCCCTGTTGCTCACCATAAATATTACTTGGTCACTCCATGATAACAAATTAGACAGCAAAAGCACTTAGAGCTGTACATTAACGCTCCACACTTTGCAGACTCCAGGGGACCATTTAAAGTACCGCAGTGAGGTGCGGGGGAAGGGGGAGCTCATGGGAAAGAATTATGAGGTTGCTTCCCTGCGGCCCTCCTCCTGTCACTGAGATCACCGGCCCTCACCTTAAGGCTCATCCAGCCTTTGACATAAATCTTGACCTTAGTCTTCGGAAATCCAAGGTGCTATAGTCTATGACGCTGACTCAGGGTCGAGTTACCCTACACGTGTTGCATTGTCTAATGGTGTGCCTAATTATAATCTCTGGGTTTCTTCCATCTTCCTGAAATCAAGAGACGCATGACTGTTATTTTCTTCTTTCCTAATGTTCTCTCAGAATGCTTTGCTCCATCCTGACAACTGCTCCACATCCAGTGAACATGGATTTGTACCCTAGTGCCTACCCTAGTGCATTGGGTGATTCCACTAAGGACGGTCTCTCAAATCCTGCTGAGATGACTCACAGGGTCTACCCATGAAATGTCTTCTGACACTCATATACCACGAGTGTTCCTTACTTTCAAAACAGAAGAAAGAAAGAAAGAGAGAGAGAGAAAGAAAAGGAGGGAGGGAGGGAGGGAGGGAGGAAGGAAGGGGAAAAGAAAGTCTAAAAACCAGTGGATTGACTTTTCCCCAGTTCCCATCCCTCACTTGGACCCCAAAAGAGAGATGTAAAAGAGGTGGGATTCCTCAACTTGGTGGAAGATAGGCACCAAATTACTGTCTGGTTCTTTATGTACCAATGTTATGCTAAGAAATCTAGATTCATGGGGCGCCTGGGTGGCTCAGTGGGCTAAGTATCTGCCTTGGGCTCAGGTCTTGATCCCAAGGTCCTGGGATCAAGCCCCGTGTCAGGCCCTGCTCAGCGGGGATCCAGCTCCTCCCTCTGCTTCTGCCTGCAGCACTGCCTACTTGTGCTCTCTATCTCTCTGTCAAATAAATAAATAAAATCTTAAAAAAAGAAACCTACATTCATTACCACAAATCCTCACAACACTGAAAGAAAGCATTGCCCTCACTTAAGAGATGGGGAAACTGAGGCTCTATAAGGTTAAATAGTGTTCCCAAGTTCATATACCAGGAAGGAAAAGAGCAAGAATGTGAACTCTTATATGTCTGATTTCAAAGTATATAAGGTTTGTACAAACTGGTGGATTCCTTTCTCGCTATACCACATTTCCCCTCACTACACCAGTACATATAAGTCAACAGGTTGCTTCAGAATATTTTATTTTATTTTATTTTATTTTATTTTATTTTAATTCAGGATAGTTAACAGTATAGTGTTTGTTTCAGGAGTAGAATTTAGTGATTTGTCACTTACATAGAAAACACAGTGCTCATCCCAACAATTGCTCATCTTAATGCCCATCCCCCATTTAGCCCATCCCCCACCATCCTCCCCTCCGGCAACCCTGTTTGTTCTCTATAGTCAAAAGTCTCTTTTGGTTTGCCTCCCTCTCTGTTTTTATCTTATTTTCTTTTTCCTTCCCTTCCCCTGTGTTCATCTGTTTTGTTTCTTAAATTCCACATATGAGTGAAATCATACGGTATTTGTCTTTGACTGACTAGTAACACACTCTTAGTTCCATCCACATTGTTGCAAATGGCAAGATTTCTTTCTTTTTGATGGCTGAGTAATATCCCATTATACACACACACACACACACACATACACACACCCCACAGCTTCTTTATCTATTCATCAGCCAGTCAAATATTTGGGTTCTTTCCATAATTTGGCTATTGTGGATAGTGCCGCTATAAACACCAAGATGCATGGGCCCCTTCAAATCAGTATTTTTGTATCTTGTCTATTTTAGGTATTTGGATAAATACCTAGTAGTACAATCGCAGGTCGTAGGGTAGTTCTATTTTTAACTTTTTGAGGAGCCTCAGAAAACAACAGATGTTGGTGAGGATGTGGGGAAAGGGGAACCCTCTTACACTGCTGGTGGGAATGCAAACTGGTACAGGCACTCTGGAAAATAGTATGGAGGTTCCTCAAAATGTTTTTTAAATGTTGAAATTCCCAGAGTAATTTACCTCTTGATCAACAAAAATTAGCCCATGAACCTGTACGTATAATTCTTTTGTCTAAATGATAGTAATAGCTAGCACTTCTTTGTTGCTTATTAGGTGTCTGATACTGTTCAATTTATGTATATGAACTCATTTAATCTTATGCACTAGGTGATATTCACATCCCTATGTTAGAGGTGAAGAGACCAAGCAAAGAGGGATTAGGTAAGCTGCCCGAGATCCCACTGGCAGAGCTGTGGTCAAAATCCAGGCAGTCTAGCTGCAGAGCCCAAGCTCTCATCACCATGTTTTACTGCCTCTCAACAATCAAAATAATTGTGTAAATCTCTACTTGACTTTGCATATAGGAATAACTTAAGGATCTAATCAATTCCTCTAATAACTGAAGCTCCCAAAACACATTTGCTAAAAGACAAGGAGTAGCATTTTGTTTGTGAATCACGTTCCCTGATGACTTGCCACACTTTGGTATCTGGCTCTCTTTCTCCATAAAGACTGAAGATATATAATTCTGCATATTACTACAGAAGTCATACTTACCTGGAAAGGGCACAATTCAGGATAAAGTAGAATCTTTTTCCAAGAAAATAATTTCTCCTTTCATAACTATAAATATTATTTTACTCCATCTGGGTGGCACTCTTTAGATTCTGGCATGCATATACTATACCAAAACCAGAGTTTATCATCTAATGCTTGTAGTAAAGTCATTTTTGGAAAAAATTTATATACTATCTACCCAACAATCTCATATAGTTTAACTTTCTGGTGTGAACAACGATAATCAATAAAGCATTTAATTTCTAAAAATCAGGCTTGTTTTGTTTTTCCATTGTATGAGTCAGTATCTGGCACATGAAAAAGTAAAATGTAGAAAATGAGCTTATAAATCACAGTAATCTCCCTGATAATCACTACTCATTTAGTGAAGGGACAATGTGCTCACTACATGAGGCATTCTTATAAAAGACACCAAGCTGCAATTAACGATCTATAGATCTCATTTGCTCTGAATTAGTAAGTGCCCTGATTCTAATAAATTCTCGATACCTAAGGACCTTATTCTGATTATTTTTATCTCATGTTCCTTGCCTACAGAAAAAGGAAAAGGAAAATGATTTCTTCCCAAAATGCCAGCTGAGTGCATTCTCTTCTCCCTGTTTACTCATACATCTACCCAGAAAGGTATTCCAACCAAAACAACGTCAGAACACATTTCATTTTTTAAAAAGATTATAATATTCCTCCACATGTCTTAACCAGAGCATATAACTTCTACAAGAATATTATGAAAAATAATGTTTAAAATATCCTTAGCTAATGAAAACAAATCCTAAAGTTCCTTCTAAATTACACAGGAAAAATTAAATTGACCTAGCTTTATTATGAAATATTTATATTATGGAGTGAAATGTTTATTCTTATTTCTCAAATAAACAAATTACCTGTATGCAAAATAATTCTACATAAACCAGAATGTGATAACCATAAAGGTTCCATTGCACAGACAGAACATATAATGTAATACTTTCTATTTTATCATTTCTTATCTCATAACAAAACAGATACAACTTCACTATTCCTGGCAGGCATTGAGATTAAAAAATAATGCAAAGAGGAAAAATCACCCAAGGACTCAAGTTTCAGACACAGAAGAATGAATCCAAAACGGATTTTAGAATATACACACTCATTATTAAATCCCAAGAAAACCTCTAATCCATTGCTATTGGGTTTTGTCTCAGTCAAATGCCCTGCTATGAGGTGCTCAGATTAGAATAATGCAAGTAGAGTTTAAGAGTCCCATTTTAAAAAGAGAAGGAGTTTAACGTTTATAAAGATGTGGGCAGGATGGAGCTCCTGTCCTAAGCATAGCCTTCCTTCTTTTAAGCAAGGCTGAGAGAATCCTATGGCTGAGATCAGGCACAGGTCATCCTAATTGTGTAAAGTGTTAGAGCCAATGTCTTTGAACCAAGAACAGAACAAGGACTTTCTCAGAACAAAAGGACTCTCTCAGCTCTCAGAGGAGAGGTATATCACTTTGAGAGGTGACCCAAAGACTCAGCCCCTGATGGAGACTCTAGATACGTAGACAGTAATAACCCATGCCCAGTGATAAAGATCTCTAACCTAACACGTTTCCGCACAGAGCTGTGGGAGTTGGGGAAAGAGAATCTTCATACAGGAAGGTAACTTAGTCTTAGCCTGATGCATGAAGGGAAGAGATGAGAAGATCATACCTCAAACATCAGGAAGGCTGCTATGAAAATCCCTTCCTCCCAGGACCTGTGACATCAGAACACATTCTTTGTATCCCCTGAAGGCAGGGGATCATGAAAGTTATTTCTGTTACCATAACCTACCAGTTACATTAGAAACGTATCTGCCAAGAAATTCAAGAGAATTCATGTTTTTGGTGAGAAGTGAACTCACATCCTAATAAAGCAATTCAAGTTTTTTGACTATCTCAATTCCAAACCAAAAAAGCACTTCTTCCCTGCCTTCTCAAGTAAAACATTAATGCATACTCATGTGATGTACTATGAAACACATGAAGCTTCTATCTCCTTTGGATTTGACTTCTCCCACCAATACAGAAAATAAGTGGTCACCTCTTGCCCCTGCCATTTTTTTCTGTCTTCACCAGCTTTCCACTCACCTTCTAAGTCTAGGCTTTTCACTTGCTATCTTCAGAATCGACATATAAGGAAACCTGTTAAGAACCGCATATTTAAATATACAAATATCTGAGTCAGTGTTAGATGTTTAGTGTGGTATTATTAATTCTGTTTTTATTATTTGATTCCTCATTTAGGAGTTTTTAAATTTCTCACCTGCAGCACCACACTGTACAAAGACTTTGAAGTAACATACAGGAACCCATAGAGGAAAGTAAGACAAGAAACAAAATTGAGAAAGACAGAAACACAGTAATGATAGCAGGTGAAATAGAAGTTAGACTTGATGGAATAACCCTAAGGAGCAATTCAGAATGCATATATGCCACCCATGGGAGACTACACTATAATTCATAGCACAGAGAAGCCAATTTGTACTTGAGCTCACGGGCAGCTAAAGAAAAGGAGGAATTACGGTCTTCTGCCTGGTTCATAATGCCCATAATATTTTCTTATTACCTTCCAATTTCAGCTCACTGAAGACACCAGAAATCTGACCTCTGTTCCATATTAGAATCATATGCTATCTGAGATGGAAGGGACCAAAGATCACCTAACTCAGGGAGAACTAGAGGGATCAAGTGAGTTTTCAGTCCCATGAAGACTAAAAGAGCCAGATATAGAACACTGACATCTAGAGGCCTCAGCATAGTTCAGTGCTTTCTCCCATCAGCAACATTGCCTAGTCTTCCTCCAGTAGAACAGGAGATGAAGAATCAAAGAATCTTCTATCCCGGCCTCATTAAATTGAAACAACCATGCTAATTTCCTGGTTGACTGGCTATATCAGGGTGTCAGAGGCCAAATCTAGATACAGATTTAGCCCTCATGATTGGAGGTAGCCCTGGCTCATCTCACAATTAAGAAAAACTTGTAAAGTAAGGAGGCGAGGTAAGGATTGTATGTATATTTACTAGAACACTCTTAGAGCCAAAAGTGAAACAAGAGAGTTCTCAAACCAGATAAACACAAATTACCTTTGTACCCTAATTCTGGCTCTATTTAGTAGTCTCTGTCTCCATCTTTGTTTCTGTCTCTCTCCTTCTCTCTCTCTCTCTCTTTCCCTCTCTGACTCACATTCCTCCCGACTGAATTCACCCATTCTGCTTACAAGGAATTACGAGATAGCAGGGAGCGAAAATTCCTAGAACTCACATGGGGTTAGGAACCATTAGTGCTCCCACCGACCAAAGTAAACAGATTTCAAAGACTAAAAATATCATTCAGAGACAACATAAGAATTATTAGTCAGAAGTCAGGCCAAATCAGCAACTAGATCTGTCTTATAAAAAGAATAAAAACAAGATTTGAATGATAAAACTGATTCACAGGTGCACTAACTGTAGAACAAAGCCCAACACTCTTTAAAAGAATAAAACTAAACTAAAACAATAAATAAATAAAATAAAAAATTTTTAAAAACTAAAAAAAATAAAAGAGTAAAACTAGATCCAACACTCAACAATGTAAACTTCACACTGCCTAGCATCCAAAAAAAAAACAAACTACTGGACCTGTGAAGAAGCAGGAAAATTTAACACATAACCAGGGGAAAAAAAGAGTTAGTAGAAAGAGACCAAGAAATGGCACAGATGGTAGAATTAACAACATTAAATTGTTAATTAAAAAAATTAAGACTGTTAAGGGCACCTGGGTACCTCAGTCAGTTAAGCGTCTGTCTTTGGCTCAGGTCATGATCCCAGGGTCCTGAGATTGAGCCCCATGTCAGGCTCCCTGCTGAGCAGGCAGCCTGCTTCTGCCCCTCCCTCTTCCCCTCACCCTGCTCTTGTGTACTCTCTCTCTCTTTTTCTCAAATAAATAAATAAAATAAAATCTTAAAAAATTGAGACTGTTAATGTTAACAACTTTATAAAATGTTAACAACATAAAAATACATTAAAATTGCAATGGAAAAGATGATCAGCATGCCCAAAATTTTGAAGGAAAACATGAACATAATGAGGAGAGAACAGATATGTAAATAAAAGTCAAATGAAAAACTCAATATATGAAATTGGATTATCAGTTCATTAGATACCACAGCAGAAGATATTGGTAAACTTGAAGGCACAGCAATAAAAACTATCCATACTGAAACACAAGTGAAAAAACATCTGGGAAAAAAATGAAAAGAAACTCAGTGACCTATGGAATAATAATAAGTGGTCTCAGATGCTAACTGGAGTCCCAGAAAGAAAAGACATAGCAGAGGAATGGAAAAATTATTTGAAGAAATAATGGCTGAAAATTTTCCAAAATCATGTTGACTATAAGCCCACAGAACAAAGAATATCAACAAAGCCCAAGGAAGATGGACAAAAGGAAAACAACAGGACAGCACATCACAATAAAATTATTAAAAACAAAGTATAAGATGCAGCCAGAAGGGGTGGAGAAAACATGTATTACATAGAGGAACAAGAATAAGGATTAATGCAGACTTGTTGTAAGAAAGAACTCAAGTCTAAAGATGATGGAATGACACCCTTAAAGCAGAGAGGAAAAAATACTGCCAACCTAGAATTACATATCCAGTGAAAATATCTTTCAAAAATGGTGAGGGAGACTTCTGGTTTCAGCTCCAACATGGAAAGAATTTAGAAGTTGTCGTGCTCACCCTTAGAACAAGAGTAAGCTGGACAAACTAAAAATCAAGACTATTTTTGGACCCATCAGCGAAATGAGGTCATGGGACAAACCACCAACTTGAAATCCAGACAGACAGATGAACTCAGAAAGGCATAACCAAGATCTGCTTACCTGGAGCAGAAGCCATGGAAACCATAAACCACTAAGAACACTTAATTTTGACAAACTGCTGGAGACTGAGCATGGTCTAGTAGGAGAGCAAGGAATTTCTGGCCACCAAGTCTGAGGGGGACTCCACACTCTCATAAGATTTACCTCCAGGAAACTGAACAGGTTTCCTGAACAGTGAAGATTTTAAGAAAAATCCACTGGCGGATCTGGCAGGGGAAAGGGAAAAGTAATCACTGTGAAACATGTCTAGAATCTTCTCCATGATGAAGGCCTACTCTCCAGAGGAAAAGACTTTTCCAGTGCTTTATCACTACCAGGGCAAGGGCATTTTTCCCACTCCAGTCCCTTATAACATTTTTGTCTCACCTAAGATAGATTTTTTTGTAAAACATATGGCACTGGAGAACAGTTTGTGATGTTCACAGCCCAGATGCACAGGCCCAATAAATGATGGAGTGTGTATCATACTAAATTAGGCCCAAGAAGTGCATCGAGAGCTGAGCGGATAATCATATCGTGGAATAGCTATACAATGGAATACTTCCCGGCAATAAAAAGGGATAAACTACAGACACATGCAACAACATGGATAAATCTCAAAAACTTTATGCTGAGCAAAAGAACCTAGACATAAAAGACTACATACCGTATGACTGCATTTATGTGAAACTCCTTTTAAAAAGAACCTAGACATAAAAGACTACATACTGTATGACTGAATTTATGTGAAACTCCTTTTAAAAAAAATCTATAATGACAGAAATAGTTAAGTAGTTGCCTGGGGGCAGGGGTAGATAGAGGGTTGACTAGGAAAAAGCACAAGGAGACATTTTTGGGCCATGGAAATGTTCTGTATCTTGATTTGGGTCGTGAATATATGGGTATATAAATTTGTCAAAACTCATCAAAAATGAACACTTAAAATAGGTGTACTTGGGTGCCAAATCTTTTTAAAAAAATACACCTTTAAAATTGTCTGACCTATATGGTACAAATATTTCATCTTGTTCCTTCTTCAGCAGAACGAAAAACATACCCCTCACCAATGCTCTCCTGACTGATCTCCAACTTGAAGCTCGCAGCCCTGTCATCCCACATTCTTCTCTTCTGGAAGAGAAACAATGGGAATTACATTAATCTTTCATCATCCCTTGTATTTACCAGCCCTTATATTATGCTAATTACATTTATCATCATAAAGCAGTATTTACTGAACAGTGCAACTCTTCTTTATTCTTTCACATGTCGGTTGAGTACCTTTAGTGCTCTCCAATGCCATTTTAAATTATTTACTTATTTAAATAAAGAAATTACTCTAATTTCTTTTATTTAACTGAAGTGCAACTAATATACAGTGTTACATTAGTTTCAGGTATACAATATAATGATTTGACAATTCTAGACATTACTCAGTTTTGAAAAACTGGTCTTGAATTACATGTAAAAAGACCAAAAAGCAGGTGAGATATTGTTCCTTGTCATATCTTAAAAAATATATTGTTTTAAAAAACATATATTGGGGCGCCTGGGTGGCTCAGTGGGTTAAAGCCTCTGCCTTCGGCTCGGGTGGTGATCCCGGGGTCCTGGGATCGGGCCCCACATCAGGCTCTCTGCTCAGCCGGGAACCTGCTTCCTCCTCTCTCTCTGCCTGTCTGCCTACTTGTGATCTCTCTGTCAAATAAATAAATAAAAATCTTTAAAAAAATAAAAAACATATATTGTTTTATCTCCAAGTTAAACCTCACAGTTCTTTCAAAATAGCCTGGCCCTTATGTTTCAAGCTTTCACCACAGAAACTCAATAAGCCCTTCCTTCCTATCTCTGATTTTAAAACACTTGCTCACAAAGCCTTCTTCCCTTTTGAAACTCAAACCTTTTCTAACGATTCTCTGATTAGTTAGAACAGTGATATAAAAAGTCCCTTATAGGGAGACCTGGGTGGCTCAGTTGGTTAAACATCTGCCTTTGGTTCAGGTCATGATCCTAGGGTCCTGGGATAGAGATTCGCATCGGGCACCCTGCTCAGTGGGGTGTCAGCTTCTCCCTCTCCCTCTGCTATTCCCCCTGCTTGTGTTCTCTCACTCGCGTGCTCTATCTCAAATAAATAGATAACATCTTAAATAAATAAATCAATCAATAAAATGTCCCTTAGGTAAAGAAGCCATTTTCTCTACTTCCCACTATATTTATCACCGCTCTACAACATATTTCTCTTTTGCTGATAAGTAATGGCAGTGAGTTAGTGGTCTTCTTCTTGAATGATTGTTTAGATGATTACACGTCCCTTACGTTGGGCCAGAAATATCTAATGAGTGTCCACTACTTGATTTGTATGTGATACTTCTTAATGAAGACGATAATGCACAAAATCAACATAGTCATCCCACATCCTAAAGGTAACCACACACTATGTGCTCCTGAGCCAGTTCTGGGTTACTATTAGTCAGACAGAAATATTAATTTATACAATTCTTATAATCAGCCTACTGCAGAACTGTGTATAGTATCTTTACAGAACTCAATATACATCTAGAGCCTAAGAAATTAAAATAAGTCTTTATTCCATCTGCCAAGGCACGACGGAAGCTTGTAATTATCTGGCTGTAGATAGAAGAGATCCATTGCAACTGGATGCACACGAGGGCACAGGTTTATGCCTCAGATGACAGAAAGCAGATAAAAAGCTCTAGAGTGCAAGCTTTCTACCAGACCTTTTTAATTTATTTTCCCCAAACGCATCAAATTTTAATGCTGGCTCTCTGACCCAGTATGTTAGCTCTTTTATGAACTTATGATTAACTAGTACCACAGTAGCAGGAGCTAAATTTTCTTCCATTTAAAACTAAATTTCACTCATAGGAGTTATAACCCCTAAATATTAGGTGAAAGAGACCAAATGAGGAATGAAAGTATTTTTAAAAGACAAATGCAAGGACTAATTATGTACTATACAGTGGCTAACTGAACATAATAAAAAAATAATAAATAAAAGACAAATGCAAACAGAAAACTTAGTCTTACTCTATAATTACCAGAGCATCTGGAATTCCATGAGCCAAATCTAGTCAGTTCCAACCCTGGGCAATTCAGTCTGAAAATCAGGGTTCAAGAATTGGCCATATCAACTACTGCCAAGTAGCTTGGTCCTCCAAATTAAGAAGATCTGGTCCAGGCCATGTGGTAATGCATGGCCTTGGGTGGAATCATAATGGTACTTACAAGAGCTACTTTTGTACCCCCTTGTATACAAAGACTGCAAGATATAAGACTATAATTCAGGTACCTAAATTATGTGGATAAGATTCAGACTTCCAAATACATGGCTTGGTTGTGAACTTGGCTCTTGGCTGTCCTGGAAGAAAGAAACAAGCAAAGTTAAGTTATCAAACATATGGTAGTGTCCTCTGGCCAGGTAGTAGCTTCAGCCATTTTGAACACCCTCCATAGTCCCAATGCACCCTATGGTTATTAAAAGAAAAATTTGCCAAAAGATTTCCTAAAATCAGTGAATAAAAGCTGGTTAAAAATTTCCCCCCAGGGATGCTGGTTAAGGGCCAAGTCAAAGGTTACAAGTTGGCATTGTCAAAACAGAACGCAAGTCTCCAAGAGATTCATCCTTCCCCCTCTTTTTTTTTTTTTTTTTTTTTTGGCTATAACCGTTCCAGCACATTTTACTGCAACAATGTCATATTCATTTCAGAACCAAGCTCAGTAACATGTCTTATCATCAATATCACTATAACTCATTTTTGAGCATATTATCATAAAAAAATAAGTCCTTGAACATGTAAGTAAATGTCTTAAATTATTTCAATTCTCTCTCACTAATAAAATAACACCACAGTGAATCTAAAACAGGACCTCTGTACTTCTAGAATGTCTAAAAA